>BLSH010198946.1:1067833-1083960 GCA_018402905.1 Glandirana rugosa | reverse complement strand
TGCTGCAGCGCAGACAGGCGAGCAGCAGCAGGGTGAGCAAGCCAAAAGTGCGCACAGACGGCCCGCACTTTCTGCAGCAGCTCTGACATATCCGGGTAGTTTTTTAGAAATGTCTGTACCACCAAACTCAGCACATGCGCCAGGCAAGGGATGTGCGTAAAACCGACTAGGCCCAGAGCTGCTACGAGATTTCGCCCATTGTTGCACACCACCAGGCCGGGCTTGAGGCTCAGTGGCAACAACCACTCATCGGTCTGTTGTTCAATGCCCATCCACAGCTCCTGCGCAGTGTGGGTTTTATCCCCTAAACATATCAGTTTTAAAACAGCCTGCTGTCATTTCCCCCTGGATGTGCTGAAGTTGGTGGTGAAGGTGTTGCGCTGAGCGGATGAGGAGGTGGTAGAGGAGGAGGAAGCGCAGTAGGAGGAGGAGGCAACAGGAGGCAAAGAGAAATGCCCTGCAATCCTCGGTGCCGGAAGGACATGCGCCAAATGGCTAGCTGCCTCAGGCCCACCCACCACTACATTTGCCCAGTGTGCAGTTAGCGAGATATAGCGTCCCTGCCCGTGCTTACTGGTCCATGTATCAGTGGTTATGTGGACCTTGCCACAGGTGGCGTTGCACAGTGCACACTTGATCTTGTCCCCAACTTGTTTGTGCAGGGAAGGGATGGCTCGCCTGGAAAAGTAGTGGCGGCTGGGAACCACATACTGTGGGACAGCCATCGCCACCAGGTTTTTAAAACTGTCCGTGTCCACCAGAGGAGCGCTGATTCATAAAAATAAAAAATCTGAACCAGAGAACAGAGTGAGAATGATCACCCGGTTCTCTGGACAACACAAACAGGTTTGTCAAATAATGCAAAAGTATTGGTATCCACCAATGACTGACAATACAGTATCCAAACATTTAAAGTCATATCCCGAGATCACCTATAGGAGATCTAGATCCTTAAAAGACAAACTGGTCCACAGTCACCACTCACCTAAACCAGAGATCACCAGAGAATCAAATGGAACTTTTTCATGCAGGAAATGCAATTTCTGCAAATATATTTTTGAAGCCCCATATGTAAGCCTACCAAACTGACGAATCTATAAGCCACAATTTAGAGCCGACTGCCAGTCAATAGGCATAGTATATATTATGTTCTGCAACTGCGGGGCTTTTTATGTGGGAAAGACCAAAAGGCCCTTCTTTCCCTGTATTAGAAACCATGTTTCCCTTGTGTCCAAGAAAAGTATGGAAACACCCATCAGTAGACACATGGGTCTATTCCATCAATTTGATTGTATTCTGATGCATTTTTTTGCGATAGAGTACATTCCACAAACTGAAAGAGGAGGTGATTATGATAAGACACTTTTACAATGTGAAACCCGTTGGATTTATAATTTAGCAGCTTTAAAATATCCCGGGTTAAATGGTACATTGAGCTACAAACCTTTTCTGCAAATACTGTACCTCCCAATGAGTAATAAGTATGTCTGTTTTTCTCTCTCCCAGTTCCTCTTCTAGTTCCTTGTATAGGTACCACCATCTTGCATAGAATCTTATATAGATATAATTTACTCTGTTTGCAGTTCATGCATCTCTGTAATTTTTGTATCTTTGTGCATGCCTTGTTCCTTTGTAGTAGATACAATTAACATTTTTTGTCTTTGTCTATGATGTGAAACTCCATTGCAATGCTCAGTTAAGTGTACACAAATAATATTTTGTTTGCAAGCAGTATGAACCATTACCAGGTTGAATAATTAACTTTACATTTACTTTATACTATTTCTATCATTTAGACACCATTCATGCAATAGCATGATTTCTAATGTTGGTTCCTATTTTTTTCATTTTTTCATTCCAGACCCATAGGATTTAATTTTGGCTGTACAGACACCCAGGGAACCCAGTATGACCAATCGGCTTCGGTCTGGGAGCCCTAACAGGCTTTGCCAAAGTGCATCCCTCAGGGAATGGCCATTTTTTACCATTCTAGATGAGTAGGATCCTGTGTGTCCCCGCTGTCTTTATTGGCCCAAATTCCAATCTATCCATGTCAGTTCGCAGTCGACAGTGCTTTGCTGATCCCACAGTTGGAATATGGCGATGATGTACTCAGCGCCCACACACACATGTCACTTCTGCTGTTTGGAACTGGTGCATGTACACCACATGTTGTCAGTGCCCCGTTGGTAACATCATATAAGAAGATAAAAGCGGCGGTCTCACTGCTACTATCTGTCAGAAGTACAGGAGAGAGGGACGGATGGTGTCTCTGCTCTCCCTCCCCATGGCATCCAAGTCTTCTATGCATGTCAGGTGAGAACTAACATTTCACTTTAGTCCTTTACTTAGTTGTTTAACTGGGAACGATCTGGGCCATTTTTGTGCTATGTACCCCCAGGGGGGAATGATGGAATCATCCTCCCTGGAGATTGGGCATGGTGGGCCCACTCCTCCCATGTTTGCTCATATGAGAATAACTTCCCATTAAAGCAATAGCCACTCATTATAATCTGTATGTATCTCCCCCCAGATCCCATGGGAACCATATAAGACAGACACATTTTTGACACACTTTGGCCTGCTGATCATGTGCCTGTTTAACACTCTTGGGCTTTAACCGATGAGGCTTTGTCTTTCATCTTTAACATCCTGTGTCAACTCCTCTATCCCCATTGGGCCGAATATTCCCTCAACATCTATGTGTGGGTGATTAAATTGATCCAGGTTTTTAATTACCAGGTAAAATTGAAAATAGTGGCTATATTTAATATACCATTCAAATAATCCAATTTAAATCGACAAATATATATACCATTCTAGGTAATTTTTGTCTCTCCTCTATGGTCATACTCTATGGTCATACAGTATATACCGCACTGGTCTGGAATGTGTATGAGGCAAGCCACGTATCTTTACCTACTTAGTTTTGATCTTTGAAATACCTGGTGGGTTCATGTTGCTGGAATTGGAAATTTGAAATTTAAAAGTTTGAAAATAATATTTACAAATATGCAAATGTAAAATGAAGTGTACTGTGTATTGTACTCTGCATTTACACATTGTGTTTTTCTTACCTATAGTACTCATCTCATACAGCACCTATAAGACTCCTGAAGAAGCCCCACCCAGGGCAAAACATATAGAGAATGAGCAGCTGGACAGTTGTATGATGTCAATGATATAACAATGAAAAATCTTTTTTTTTATCATTTTAAAGTGCGAAAATAAAATGTATGGATTTTATAGAAAATTATTTCCTCACTGGGCACCTTAAAATTCCTACATTTCCAATTGAATCTTTTATAATTGTTCTGTACCTGGCCCCATTTAACTATCAGCTTAGAAATTTACTGGGAGAAAGCTGAATGTAATCAAAAGGGTGGCGATGTCATTACCCAAATGTGGCAATGTCCATATTTGGGAAATTACGAGTAACGGGGGAGACAGGGTTGATGGGAAACTAGTCTCCAGGGCCACAGCGACTTTTGGGTGGTTGAAGCCTTAGAGGAAACTTAGAGAACAGTTTCTAATCAGGTGTTGCTTTTGATTGACAGCACACAACAGTGGGCAGATTCCATAGGAGGAGTTTCATAAGTCTGTTTCATTTTCCCTGAATTGAAATAATGAAAGGGTCTTTTTAAAACTAGTCAACTCTTCAAAGGAAAATGTTTGGCTGAAGATTGGCTTTAACCATAAGGTAGTCAATTTTTATTAAACATTGCCTACATCATGGCTACATCATTGGACACATGATTTCTTAGCCTTTAAGTGGGGAACACACTATAAGAAAATTGGCGAACGATCATCTGATTTTCCTCGTTGTTTCACAACAAATCGGAAGCGATGAACAAAAATTTGGACAAAAATTCTCATACGACAAAAGCTTTTTTTGTTGTTTATTGTTACTGATCATGTGCAGTATTTCTTTTCAGATTTTTTTGTACAAAATTCATACAAAAACAGTACACATTAAACAAAAATTGTTTGTTCTGTTCCCGTACAAGAAAAATTTTGAAGTTTATCCCTTCGGGAATTGGCTATCGTAGGTTGTGTACACACTATACGAAAGTCGTATGAAAATTCTTTGGACAAAAATGTTCGCCCAATTTTCTTATAGTGTGTAAGAGCCTTAGGGGCTCATTCACACCAAAGTAATGCTAGTCACTGCAAGGAACTATAGAAATGAATTGTTTTATATTGTAATGTACGATGCATTGCAGTGCAGAAAAATGCAGGCATACTGCATTTTTCTGCAGTGCACTGGATGGCACCACATGTCACCGCACTGCACCATGCTGCTTTGCTGAAACATTTTGAATAAAGTTAAAAAAAAAAAAAGTAAATATTGGCACACGCCCTCAAGGGCACTCACTGCAGGGTAAAAACCTGACAACTGTGTGCATGCTAAATCAGAACTATATCTATGAACTATAAATCCTGATGATATAAACAATATCACCTTGAAATGTCTGTTAAAAAGATCTACGGGATTCTAAATGTTGTTGCATACTGCCTCTTGTCAGTTTAGAGTGTTTTACTGTTAGCAATCATTAACATTTTGAAACTTTGAAAATTATATGCTATTTGGAGATGTTAGCAGTAATAACAACCATACGTGTGTTTCAAAGTAATGTTTATTACCCGTTTATTACCATTCTACTACAGAGAAAACGAAATAGCTGAATATTATCAGATTCTTTTTAACTAACAAGAGAATTCTCCCAAAAGGACACATAATTACAGACATATTCTAGAAAAGAAGAGTCTTCAGATGTTGGGCAAATGTCAAATTTCTTCATCAGTTTTTAAAAGAAATTTTACCAAGGAGAAAATGTCATGAAATGATGTACCTGTATATATGTGTAATGCCAGAGGCCTGGATTAAGAAAGATCAAGAATGATAATGAAGCTTTGCACTGTCATCAATGTCATGTAGACATAAGCAAAATTGCTTTGAATCTACTTATCGTCCACATCTTACACAAACTAGAAAAAAACTATGGTACGCATGCAAAAGAATGCAGCAGCTTGATTTATTGAATGTGCTAAGAAAATGTATGTTCACTCAAAATTGGCATTCAGTTGTATGCAATCTATTGGAAACTGCAATGGTAAAATCTCCCCACTGAATGCCCCAATGGGTATTCATACCTGAGAGCTCATGCTCAGAGATCTCAGAAATCAGATTCCTGAATATATATAACTGTCTGTTAGGTGATCTAATCTTCAGAAGCTACCAAAAATTGTAATCTCAGGTTTAGATGAACTGGTGTAAGTAGGTAGCCGAAAATTTTAAATTAATTTAGTTTTCCTCATTGTATGGAAAGTAGAAGGTGTTTTTCCTGCTCTTCTACAAACTCCTCATTTTTAGTTGGGACTATATTTTCAGATATATCATCAAATACTTTACCTCCCCAGAAAATATAAAGTGTGTTATGCATGTGCAAAGATCACTGTATATGTTTCTTTTGTTAGAACAAATGAAAAATCAGATGGGGATCACATCCACTTTACTTGTGGACAGAAACTAAAACATTTTACTAGCTTCCTCTCAATATCACCATGCTCTGTACAAAATCTTTATACAGTATCTCACAAAAGTGAGTACACCCCTCACATTTTTGTAAATATTTTATTATAACTTTTCATGTGACAACACTGAAGAAATGAGACTTTGATACAATGTAAAGTAGTGAATGTACAGCTTGTTTAACAGAGTAAATTTGCCGTCCCCTCAAAAGAACTCAACACACAGCCATTAATGTCTAAACCGCTGGCAACAAAAGTGAGTACACCCGTAAGTGAAAATGTCCAAATTGGGCCCAAAGTGTCAATATTTTGTGTGGCCACCATTATTTTCCAGCACTGCCTTAACCCTCTTGGGCATGGATTTCACCAGAGCTTCACAGGTTGCCACTGAAGTCCTCTTCCACTCCTCCATGATAACATCATGGAGCTGGTGGATGTTAGACCTTGTGCTCCTCCATCTTCCATTTGAGGATGCCCCTCAGATGCTCAATATAGTTTAGATCTGGAGACATGCTTGGCCAGTCCATCACCTTTACCCTCAGCTTCTTTAGCAAGGCAGTGGTCATCTTGGAGGTGTGTTTGGGGTCGTAATCATGTTGGAATTCAACCCAGTCTCCAAAGGGAGGGGATCATGCTCTGCTTCAGTATGTCACAGTACTTGGCACTCATGGTTCCCTCAATGAACTGTAGCTCCCCAGTGCCAGCAGCACTCGTGCAGCCCCAGACCTTGACACTCCCACCACCATGCTTAACTGTAGACTATTGACACACTTGTCTTTGTACTCCTCACCTGGTTGCTGCCACACACGCTTGACACCATCTGAACCAAATACGTTTATCTTGGTCTCATCAGACCACAGGACATGGTTCCAATAATGCATGTCTTTAGTCTGCTAGTCTTCAGCAAGCTATTTTCTTGTGCATCATCTTTAGAAGAGGCTTCCTTCTGGGGCGACAGCCATGCGGACCAATTTGATGCAGTGTGCGGCGTATGGTCTGAGCACTGACAGGCTGACCCCCCCACCCCTTCAACCTCTGCAGCAATGCTGGCAGCACTCATATGTCTATTTCCCAAAAACACAACCTCTGGATATGACGCTGAGCACGTGCACTCAACTTCTGTGGTCGACCATGGCGAGGCCTGTTCTGAGTGGAACCTATTCTGTTAAACCGCTGTATGGTCTTGGCCACCATGCTGCAGCTCAGTTTCAGGGTCTTGGCAATATTCGTATAGCCTAGGCCATCTTTATGTAGAGCAACAATTATTTTTTTCAGATCCTCAGAGAGTTCTTTGCCATGAGGTGCCATGTTGAACTTCCAGTGACCAGTTATAGTTTATTGTGAGACAACCAAATTTAACACACCTGCTCCCCATTTACTCCTGAGACCTTGTAAAACTAATGAGTCACATGACACCTGGGAGGGAAATTGGCTAATTGGGCCCAATTTGGACATTTTCACTTATGGGTGTACTCACTTTTGCTGCCAGCGGTTTAGACATTAATGGCTGTGTGTTGAATTATTTTGAGGGGCCACAAATTTACACTGTTATACAAGCTGTACACTCACTACTTTACATGTAGCAAAGTGTAATGTTTTCAGTGTTGCCCCATGAAAAGATATAGTAAAATATTTACAAAAATGTGAGGGGTGTACTCACTTTTGTGAGATACTGTACGTGTAGCACCCTCTAGCTAGTGTACATACAGTAGTTTTTAGAGTAGGTAAATTTGGCTTGGCTGGCAGCCAAGCCTGGGTTGAATCTGGGTCAGGGCTAAGTGACTCAGGGAGGCTGGATGACTCAGCAAACATCACCTCTGGTAACTCCACTTGCTTTTTGGAACCTTGAAGAAGCTTCCAGAAGTAGTGGGTGGAGTCTAGGAGGAGCTGCTTGGGAGTATTGAGGAGAGCCCCAGCCAATTCCCAGAAAGATGAGCTGGCAGGGGACGGGCACCTCCTAAATACTTCTGGGTCATGCCAGCAGGGGCAGTCAGGTGGAAGATGGAGAAGTGCTGAGGAGGCTGTCAGTGGCCCTTGAAGGTGCCTTCTAATTTGGGGGGGGTGACTTCAGGCCTGGGGCTCAGGTGCTGGAGGGACCCTCTACAACAGAGCATATCCATCCTTAATGCACGGAAGCAAGTGTGAGGACAGCGGGAGAGAGTCAGCACATCCAGGAGTTCTCCAGGAGAAGTCAGTCGGGTGGGCTGGTGAGTGTGCAGTCGGGCAGGACTGTGGCGTCAGTCTGGGAGGACTGAGAAGAAGTAGCCGGGAGGACTAGTGAAAGAGGCAGCCAGGCGGGCTGGCAGTGCCTGAACAGGTGGTTCTGGGGTCAGTAGCCACAAGGCTATTGCTTTGGTCTGGCTGAGTGCTTTGCCAGATCCACTAAAGGTGTCCCAGCTGAGTCTGTGTTCTTTTTTGCAAGCAAGTGAAGTGCTGGAGGAAGAAGAGGAGTGTACATAGAGAATGTGTATAGATGTTGTGGTAGATTAGCTTGTGGGGATCACTTTTCATGGGAAAAGATTTAGCATGGATGTCAATTTCTTTAAAGTCTGGCGGTTTGCCAGGTTTATTTTTACAAGTTTGCAAGATCAAAACAGAAACAGAAAACAAAACCTCGCCATCTGGCACTACACTAAACAAAGAGATTCCTCTCTATACAGTGTGTGGCTGTCCCCGACACCCACAAAACATAAGCACATTGCAAACCTTGTTTTAGAGTCCAATTTAGCACACAGAGCTCTCTTATCTTTCTCCATCTGAGATTTAGAATCGAGCTCTGGTGAGATCTCTTCCTGATCATTAACTGCAAGTGGAGAGGGGTTTGAGAGGACCAGAAAGTCCGGACCGGAACCAGCTCTGGCAAAACCCGGGTCAGACTCCCGCTAGTCGTCTCAAAATGATCGCATGCGAGGCAACAAGTATCGCCCATCCATTGTGGTGCCTCGCATAACGTCACAATGTATATAGGAAAATAGTTTTTCTGAAGTCAAATGGGCATCCCATAATACCCCTATCGCCATCCAAGTTCAAATCTCTCAATCAAAATACAAAAACAAAGTACTGGACTGTTCACTGACTCAAGTGTGCCTGTGGAGATTCGGTGTGCCTGACTATGGAGGGTGGGGGATCTCAGTTCTACTTACGGCTCCTACGTGGGGTGCGCTACATACGCTTGAGAAATTCTTTCACAAAAGTCCCTACTATATGCACATCGGTGTTCTATAAACTTTTGATATATTTTTCTTTGTCAACAGGGGAGAGAGAACTAGAAATCTATCTGTCAGGTGAACAAAATTACATCTGGTGGCTTCACCCCCTCTCCTCGGACTTATCAATGAGTCATTATAAACAGTCCTTTCTTCTTGATGTGGCAAAGAGTCTTATTCATATAGTGGAAACAACAGATGGTCCCCTACAGCAAAACAATGGCTATTATTATTTTTAAACAGGATTTTTATAGCACATTCAGTTTGTTCAATGCTTTACAAAATAATGGAAATAGTATAGGTACAATGCAATTTAATGTAGGAGGGATAGGAGGTCACTGCTCATGAGAGCTTACAATCTAAATGGGGGCATGTGGCACAAAAGGAATAAAATATGAGGTGGAGAAAGTAAAAGTACAGTTTTTAGGTAGTGACAGGATAAGCTTCCCTTAATATATGAGTTTTTAAGAATTACCCTACAGAGAAGAGGCTAGCTGACAGATTGGGTAGGGTGTTCCTGTGAAAGGTGAACATGGAAGGAGGTGACAAGGGGTTAGAGAGCAGGAGGTCTTGAGAGGAGCAGAAAGGATGGTTTGGGTGATATATTAAGATGAAGTTGGTGTTGCAGAAGCTAGAGTGGCATGATTTGGATAGTAATTGTATTTGGGGCTGAAAAAAAAGAGGTCAGAGTTGAGGATTACACTTAGCACCCTGACCTGGGGGAGGGATTGAACTCAGTGGGGAGATTGAGGGGAAGTGACACAGGAAGAGGGAATTTGGTGAGTTTAGTTTTGGAAAGATTGAGTTTGAAATAGTGATGTGACATTCATGCTTATGTTTCAGTGGGTTAATTAGTAATGCATGAGGGGACAGAAGGGTTGAGCCTGGGAGTAGATACATGGGTTTGGGCATCATCAGCATAGAGATGGTATTGGATATTAATGGTTTATGGGAGCAGAACAATATTGCATTATGGAAAAGTTTGTACAGAAAAATGCAAGGTTCACTGTAAATGTTATGAATATTAAACATGTAGGTTGGCTTACAAAAATTCTATTCTTACTATTTAGTGGACATAAATCACAAAATATCAACATTATGGAGCATTGACCATCATTTAATATTCATTATGTTATCAGGTCAGACATCATTAGACTATACAGTATTATGTTGCTTAAACAGACCAGCCCATAACTTTAATCTCCCATCCACCCCTTCCCTCCCACCACCACATACACATTAACCTATACATTAGCACTCCTCTCCCTTCCCTGATAAGAAGACCATCTCATTTTGTTTATTGTTTAAGAACTGGAAACCCAATGTTGTTACGTTTATTACGGAAAATATGAGCTTGTGTATTTTTATTTGAATGTTTGTACATTTTTTTCATGCTCTAAGACCCCATTCACACTGGGGCCGCCCAAGCGTCAACGGTAAAACGCTGCTAGTTTAGCGGAGCTTTATGACTGTAATAGAAGCGCTTTGGCGCCGCAATTCGGACGGCGTCAGGGCACTTTGAACCCCTAAGGAGGGGTTAAAAAGAGGTTAAAAGTGTGCTCCTGGAGCTGTGTACAGCTTCATCTTCTGCAAGCGTGCTGCCCCATTGTGAAAGGACACACTGAGTTTAATGGAGAGGCACTTTACAGGTGCTATTTTTAGCTAAATAGTGCCTGTAAAGCACCCCAGTGTGAAAGGACTCTTAGAGCCTTTTCACACTGGGGCGCTTTACAGGCGCTATTTACAGTCCCTTCAATTTTAGGCAAAACCATTTTTACAAAAATATGGGTGGTCCATGGGAAACTGATGTTGGCATCCCTATCCCTTTTTTATTAAGTATTTTATTCCTATTTGCTTCATAAGCAGTAATGTGGAAATCACCAAACGTGCACCAAAAATTGGATGTGTATATCAGGCAAAAAAAATAAATAAATAAATTGAAACCTGTGCATAGTGAATTTTTCAAAGTTCTATGAAGGTCTAGCTGTTGATCTGAACTTTAGTCCTCGAAAAATCTATAACTGTGATAGAAAGGCTTCCCTTTACACTTAATGATAAGTGTGTCATGAATATGTGTCCTGTCTCCCCTTTTGTTATACTGAGGCCATTTTTAATTCTAACTTATCTTTTTTTTTTCTTCCAGTACAAACCCTTCAACAAGTTGTAAAAAACTTTTGAGATTGAAATACTTTACATTACTCCTGCTATTTCATAGCATGCTATTTAATATACTGGTTATTCAGCTAAGAGCATTAGCCCAACTATGAACACTTATTTTAATGGAAATATAGACAGTCTACCACATGGGTGCTCAACCTGTGGCCCTCTAGCTGTTGCAGAACTACAAGCCCCATCATGCCTCTGTCTTTGGGAGTCATGCTTGTAACTGTCAGCCTTGCAGTGCCTCATGGGACTTGTAGTTCTGCAACAAGTGGAGGGCCACAGGTTGAGCACCTATGGTCTACCACCTCCCCGTTATACTGCATTCATAATAATAGTAATAATAAAGCAAACGATGTGTACTGTGTTCATTAAACTTTTAGAAAAACTATCTTTGTATTGCTAAAACCAGACCCACAGGGTTTTTTTCTGTTTTGGAGTACTTTTTCTTTAATCTATTGTGCTAGCCAATTGCCAAGAGTAATACTCTACAGTAATACTCTATGGGAGCTATGGGATGCGTTATTCCATGTGTAGACATAACTGTACCCTGGAACTTGTTTGTCAATTTCTTATTGAACTTAACCTCAGCCTATAGCAAAATGACAGCCGGGCAGTGGCTCTCCCATTCTGACTGGATGTCATATGATGTCCAGGAGAACAAGCCGCTCATGCGCACCCCAGGGGCATGTAGCGCGGTGATTGATAGTGCGGTGCGTGTTACTCCGACACACCAAAACTCCGATCATGGTAAAGAGCTTATGACGTAGGCTCCTTACCATGTGATCAGCGGTGTCCAATCACTGCTGATCACAGCGTCATCAGGAAGTGCCGACTATTGGCATTCACTGCTGACAGGTCGTGACTCGTGAGTAGCAGAAAACCAGTGGCTCTCCTGACAGGAAAGGGGGGGCTGCACTGATAATCAGTGCAATGATTAATTATCAGTGTAGCCCCATCAGCGATGCCCACCAGTGCCCACCTGTGATGCCAATCAGTGCCTATCAGTAATGTCTGTCAGTGCCAATCAGTAATGCCTGTCACTGCCTCTTCATTAGTGCTGCCTATCAATGCCCATCATTTCCCATCATTGCCACCTATCAGTGCCTATCATTGCCGCCTAACAGTGCCGCCTATCAGTGTCCATCAGTGCTGCATATCAGTACCGGCTATCAGTACCAATAAGTGCTGCATATTAGTGACTCCTCATCAGTGCCACCTCATCAGTGCCCATCAGTGAAGGAAAAAAGTTAATTATTTACAAAATTGTATAACCGAAATGAAGAACCACCTTTTTTTTTTAGCAAAAAATAAAAAAACCCAGCGGTGATCAAATACCACCAAAAGAAATCTCTATTTGTTGGAAAAAATAATAATTTGGGTACAGTGTTGAATGACCGCACAATTGTCATTCAAAGTGCAACAGCGCTGAAAGCAGAAAGTTAGCCTGGGCAAGAAGGGGGTGAAAGTGCCCAGTATTGAAGTGGTTAAAGTGTATACAAAGACAAGACTTTTTTTAAGGTCTTGGAAAGATTGAAGAAGTATTAGAATCCTTTCTAGGTTTGTATTGCTATCTGTAACCCTGCTGGGGACATTCACCCTCTCTATCTGTCACTGGAACTAAAAGTGAGGGAAATCTAAAATTTTGCATTGCCACTGTAACAGTAAGCACAGGGAAATCTTCTACTAAGATATCTGTTTTAAGACAACTATCTAAGAGAAGATTTACTTCATTTTGGAGGGGTTTTTTTCACTTCCTGTTGTGTTTACAGGGAAGGAAGTGAATAGAAATCTATTGAACAGTAGACAAGTGACAAAACTGTTTTTTTGACCATTCCCTATCCTATCAAAAATAAAAATACTTGGGAAGAGTTCCATTTCAATTTTATATTTAAATAAGAGTGTAGAGTTTCCTTTTAATTGTAGTCTCTAAGCCTGCTTTTCATTCGATTTATGTGCTTGCATTTTAACTTAAGCCCACACCACCCTGAATGCACCTGATCTCATCTAATCTTAGAAGCTATACAGGGTCAAGCCTGGTTAGTACTTGGATGGGGCACTGCCATTTTTTCCTTCCTCTGCAAGCCATACATATCCAGTGCTGGTTCTTATAGGTATCTACAAATGTGAGTGTGAATTTTTTACAATATTTCTGAGTGTTTTAATAAAGGTATTTTATTTACATGCAGGACGGACAGTACCAGGGCTGGTGCAAGGATTTTTGACACCCTAGGCGAAACCTCATTTTGCTGCCCCCATTGGCTCCACCCCCTTTTCCCTGCCCAACTTGATCAGCGCCAATGAATTGCTGCCTGATCAGCGCCAATCAAATACAGCTTCACCAGCGCCAATCAATGCAGCCTCACCTGTGCCCATCATATACAGCTTCACCAGCGCCAATCAATACAGCCTCACCTGTGCCCATCAAATACAGCTTCACCTGTGCCCATCAAATACAGCTTCACCTGTGCCCATCAAACACAGCCTCACAGGGGGTGGGGGCGGGGCGGAGGGGGGGTATTTGGCTGATCAGTCACTATTTCTTTATACATTTGCAAATGGCATGTGATAATACAATCTCATTATCTCAGTTAGACAGTGTCAGTTTTTACATGAATCAATGCAGAGCAACCAGTGACAGATCAACAGTGGCCAGGCGCCCCTAGACGGCAGTGTGACCTAGGCGGCCACCTACTCCGCCTATTGGAGACCTGGCCCTGGACAGTACACCATCTGAGAAGGACCCATAGGAACAAGCCATTGGAGACTTAGGGATATATCCCAAAATAGAAGTGCTACTGACCTGACTAGAATTAGTAGGTCAACAACTTGTGGTGAGTGTCTGCCTTTATGGGAACACTGGAGGCACTGAGAAGTAGAGCACCTGTTTTGTTTACATCTGGGATTTATAAACTGTTTAAATGATTACTTCACCATAATGTTATATTGTATTGCTATAGCATGTCTGTTATGGTTATGCTTTATATTCTGTCTACGAAGATTTAGAGCAGCGCGGTTTATCTATGAAAATATCTTTTATACTTTATTATTAATCTCAGACTATCCTGAACACCCTGTCCCCTTAAAAAAATATAAACTTATATATAAGAGGTTTTACAACCAGTTTAAGTTTTTTTTTTCATTATGTTTCAGTTGCTAGTTTGTACTAATTCTATAAACATGAATGTAGTAGAAAACACCTGTAGTAATTCCCTGAGGCGGTGAATGGTTGGTGCACTGGCTTGTAGTGTTCTCCTAGTACTCGAGCAAACGTTTAGATAAAAGAAAGCCGGCAGCTCGATCTTCTGCAACAATTATATTTAATAATCCAGGTGTGGTACAGAATAATACAGGGTTTACGCGTTTTGACGTGTAGCCTTAGTCATATGACTAAGGCTCCACACCGAAACGTCTAAGCCCTGTATTATTCTGTACCACACCTGGATTAATAAATGTATTCACTGCGGAAGATCGGGCAGCGGGCTTTGTTTTATCTACAATTCTTTAAACAAAGGAAGCTTGATTTGTTTAGATAATTAATAATTTAAATAATTGTTGTGATATTTTGAACAGGCCATCATTTTAGTCCATTGCAATATGTAGGCAAAGCACCAAGATTTTACAAGCCCTCTCTGCTTGCCAAGGGGATTACAAGATCTTGTGCACTGCCTACAAATGAAGCAACTTCTCCTAAAAGGGTTAATGTGTGAGATACCCATGTTTAACCTCTTGCCGTCCGCCCACCGTCAAATGATGGTGGGGCAGAACGGCTATTGTTGCGGGCGGACGTCATATGACGTCGCCCCTTTAAGCTGGGATTGCGCGTGATCGGGCACGCGCATCCTGTCTCTGTCGGTGAGCCCCCAGGACACACTGCGTCACCGACAGGGGTGAACAGCCATTGGTTATGGCTGTTCACCGTGTGATAGGCCGTGAAGAAGTCACGGCTGATCACAAATGGCACGCCCCCCTTTCGCACGGCGCATGCGCACGATCGGGAGCGCACTGCGCGTGCGCGTCGGTGGCGGCTGTTACCTTGTGATCGGCTGTGATCTACTTCACAGCCGATCACATCCAATGTAAACAGAGCAGTACTTCACAGCCGATCACATCCAATGTAAACAGAGCGGTAACCAGCTCTTCTCTCCTCAAACAGTTTCTAGTGTGAGGAGAGAAGAGCTGGGATCAGTGAGTTACTGATCTTTAAAATAAAAATACACACTGTCACATCCCCCCTGCCCCTCCCAATGCACCAGTCACCCAACAGTCACCCCATCTGCCCCCATAAAGTGTACCTGTCATCATAAAGTGTACCTGTCATCATAAAGTGCACCTGTCATCAGACTGTCATCATAAAGTGCACCTGTCACCCGTCACCCGTCAGTGACCGTGGCATGTCACCCGTCACCCATCACTGACCACCGCCAGTCACCCGTCACCCATCACTGACCACCGCCAGTCACCCGTCACCCATCAGTGACCACCGACAGTCACCCGTCACCCATCACCACTGGCAGTCACCTGTCATCCGTCATGCATCAGTGACCACCACCAGTCACCCGTCACCCATCAGTGACCTCCACCAATCACCCGTCACCCATCAGTGACCACCACCAGACACCCATCACGCATCAGTGACCACTGCCAGACACCCGGCACCCATCAGTGTGCACCGCCAGTCACCCATCAGTAACCTCCACCAGTCACCAGTCACCCATCAGTGACCACCACCAGACACCCGGCACCCATCAGTGACCACCGCCAGTCAACCATCACCTATCAGTGACCACCACCAGTCACACATCACCCATCAGTGACCTCCACCAGTCACCCGTCACCCATCAGTGACCACCACCAGACACCCATCACCCATCAGTGACCACCACCAGACACCTGGCACCCATCAGTGTGCACCGCCAGTCACCCATCAGTGACCTCCACCAGTGACCCGTCACCCATCAGTGACCACCACCAGTCACCCGTCACCCATCCACTGCCCACTGACCGCCACCAGTGACTATCCACTACCCACTGACCGTCACCAGTGACTACCCACTGTCCAGAGACCACCACCAGTGACTACCCACTACCCACTGACCACCACCAGTGATTACCCACTGCCCACTGACCACCACCAGTGACTACCCACTGCCCAGTGACCACCTCCAGTGACTACCCACTGACCGCCACGTGTGACTACCCACGGTCCACAGACCACCACCAGTGACT
>BLSH010198946.1:1047618-1067823 GCA_018402905.1 Glandirana rugosa | reverse complement strand
TCAGTGACCACCACCAGACACCTGGCACCCATCAGTGTGCACCGCCAGTCACCCATCAGTGACCTCCACCAGTGACCCGTCACCCATCAGTGACCACCACCAGTCACCCGTCACCCATTAGTGACCACCACCAGTCACCCATCACCCATCAGTGACCACCACCAGAGACCTGTCACCCATCAGTGACCACTGCCAGTCACCCATCACCTATCAGTGACCACCGCCAGTCACCCGTCACCCATCAGTGACCACTGCCAGTCACCCATCACCCATCAGTGACCACCGCCAGACACCCGTCACCCATCAGTGACCACTGCCAGTCACCCATCACCCATCAGTGACCACCGCCAGACACCCGTCACCCATCAGTGACCACCGCCAGTCACCCATCAGTGACCACCGCCAGTCACCCATCAGTGGCCATCGCCAATCACCTGTCAGTGACCGTCACACCCATGAGTAAACATCACCTGTAAAAGTCTCACACATGTGGTATCGCCATACCCGGGGGGAGTAGCAGAATGTATTTTGGGGTGTCATTTTTTGCTATGTACATGCTATGTGTTGGAAATATCATATAAATGGACAACTTTGTGTAAAAATAAAAGGGTTTTCATTTTTTTCCCACATTTTCCAAAAACTACTGGAAAAAAATGACACGTTTAAAAGACTCATTATGCCTCACAGATTGTACGTTGGGGAGTTTGCTTTTAAAATAGGGTAATTTTGTTGGCAATTCCATTGTCCTGGTGCTCCAGGACCTTCAAAAGTGTTATAGGGGGTTGAGAAAAGAGATGTGCAATTTATGCTTGCAGAACGCCTGAAGGTGCTAGTTCAATGTTGGGCCTCTGTATGTGGTCAGGCTATGTAAAAGTCTCACACATGTGGTATCGCCATACTCAGGAGGAATAACAGAATGTATTTTGGGGTGTCATTTTTGCTATGTACATGCTATGTGTTGGAAATATCTTATAAATGGACAACTTTGTGTAAAAAAAAGCGTTTTCATTTTTTTCCCACATTTTCCAAAAACGACTGGAAAAAAATGAACCGTTCAAAAGACTCACTATGCCTCATAGATTATTCATTGGGGTTTTTGCTTTCCAGAATGGTGTGATTTTGTGGGCTATTCCATTGTCCTGGTGCCCCAGGGCCTTCAAAAATGTGATAGCTCGTCATGACATTAGATGTGTAATTTATGTCCCTAGAATACCTGACGGCGCTCCCTGCATGTTGAGCCTCTGTATGTGGCCAGGCTGTGAAAAAGTCTCAGACATGTGGTATCGCCATACTCAGGAGGATTAGCAGAATGTGTTTTGGGGTGTAATTTGTGGTATGCATATGCTGTGTGTGAGAAATAACCTGTTACAATGACAGTTTTGTGAAAACAAAAAAAGAAAAAAATCTTAATTTTGCAAAGAATTGTGGGAAAAAATTACAACTTCAAAAAATTCACCTTACTAAATACATTGGAATGTCTACTTTCCAAAAAGGGGTAATTTGGGGGGTATTTGTACTTTCCTGGCTTGTTAGGGTCTCAAGAAATGAGATAGGCCGTCAGTATATCAGGTGTGATCAGGTATGATCAATTTTCAATGATTGGCACCATAGCTTGTAGACTCTATAACTTACACAAGCACCAAATAATATATACTTATTTGGGTTATTTTTACCAAAGAGAGGTAGCAGTATGAATTTTGGCCAAAATTTACACAGAAAAATTACTAATTTGCAAAATTGTATGACAGAAACAAAGAAAAGGGCATTTTTTCACAAAATTTTCAATGTTTTTTTATTTATAGCACAAAAAATAAAAAAAACCCTAGTGATTAAATACCACCAAAAGAAAGCTCTATTTGTGTGAAAAAAAAGGACGCAAATTTCATATAGGTACAATGTTGCATGACTGAGTAATTGTCATTCAAAGTGTGATAGCGCTGAAAGCTGAAAAATGGCCTGGACAGGAAGGGGGTTTTCGTGCCCAGTACTGATGTGGTTAATAGGTGGATAAAGTTGGAAATATTCAGCTTTTTCTGTCCCTAAAAATAAAAATGGCATGGCAACTTGGGACGCACACAAGTGTGTGATAAGGGGAGCCCTGATCGCAGCTGCTGCCAAACGCAAACGAGCCAAGCTGGCCCAAATATCAGAATTAACGACCCGCATCAAGAAAGTAGAACAACCACATAAGGAATCAATAGCAACATCTACCCTTCACAACCTAATACAAGCCAGGACAGAACTCTTAGAATTAGGGAATAAAGCAATTACATACTATCACAAAAAACGTTCTAGGAATATGGAAATAAAGCAGGCAAGCTTTTAGTCTGGGCGTTACAATCAAAAAAAGTGGCTGCCCCTATACACTCCCTAACTGACTCCTCAGGTCACAAACACAGATCTAATCCTGACATTGCAGAACAATTTGTTTGCTTCTACTCACAGCTATACAACCTTCCTCCCTCTGACTCCCCAAAAGGAGACACTCTCCGTAAGCCTTCATAAAAATGAATGTGCTCCCTAGAATATTGTACCTGCTGCAAACGATACCCATAAAGCTTCCGCCCATCTTTTTCTCCATGTACCGAAAAACATGCACAGACTTTATATGTAACTCCACTGACCCCAGAATAAGCCTGCAGAGACTGATGATTCTTAAATTAAAGGGGGGCACCGGCCTCCCAGATATCCAAAAATACCACAAAGCATGCTTACTAACAAGAGTAGTCGACTGGAACATCCACTCCGAGGTCAAAGCATGGGTCCAATTAGAACATGCTATGTCCACACTCCCTCTGCACCAACTCCCATGGATTGCGCCCAAATACGTCCCCCCTATCCTTCAGACACCACCCATTAATAAATCCCACACTAGCTGCCTTCCAGGAAGCCTGTTGCATGCATAACATCTCCTCACCGGTAGGACCCATGACAACTCTTCGCCAAAACCCAGACTTTCCACCGGGTCTATCTGCTAATGACCTCCTAAAGGAATGGCCACACCCAACCATATGAGCAGAACAGGTATATGAGAAAGGATGCCTGATCCCCTTGCTGAAGCTGTCCGCCCAAGCACCCAACCAATCTTTCCCTTTTTGATCATACACTCAAATAGGGCACTTTCTAGAAGGACCAGACTGATCACAGCAAACCACACCATTTGAATCCTTATGCCTAAAAAAAGAACCCCAAAGACGCTTAATGACAGACATCTATGCTTTATTATTCGCAGACCAGAACCCTAAATCTAACCTAGCGAGCTGCAAATGGGAACAGGACCTCCCTCTCAATTGATCTATCGGAACAAGAATGGGAGAACATATACACATACATCTATAAAGGGACGGCTAACGTCTTTGCACAAGAAAATGCGTTCAAAATATTTTCCAGGTGGTACAAGACACCAATCAGACTTCATAAAATATCCCCCACCATCTACCCCCAATGTTGGCGTTGTGCCAAGGAACCGGGATCGCTCTTACACATATGGTGGTCAAGCCATATCATCCAACCGTTTTGGAAAGAAGTACATAGTCTCACAAACCAAATCACCACTCTCTCACTAGAGTACTCACCTTCCCAATTCTTACTACACTATTCCAAAATACCAAAAAATACATACCTACATTCTCTGGTGATCCATTTGGTAAAAGCAGCAAACATATGCGTCCCTACCAAATGGCGCTCCACAGACCCTCCAACCATAAGGGATTAGATTAGGTGCATACACAAAACCTCAGAAATGGAGGAACTTATACACCTGGAAAACGATAACCCTTCTAAATTCAGGAAGACGTGGTCATGCTGGCAGCACTTTATTACTACAGATGAGTATACAACTCTTATGACCTAATCACCAATGAACAGTGCGGTCGAAAGACTAGCCCAAAACTACTGGTCTCCTTTCTTCTTCTAACCCCCATCAAGGAACGTGACAAATACTCCCTTCCCCTATGATTCCTTAGAAATACAATAGTACTAACCCCTCCATGCTATCACCCACATACATAACATACACAGAGCGATACATACTGGTCCATTGTACTTAACTAAGAAGCCTCCTATAAGTAGACAGGTTGGGGTAACTTTAAATGCTACTACCAGCTTGGTCGGTTACATGTTGTTTTTCTTTTCTTCGTTTTCCCGGAACGACTCATATATGACTAATGTAAAACTTTTTAATATAGGGGCGGGGCACGTTGCCTCCCCTCTCCTTCAACACAGTTTGATCCCAGATGGGGTGTCTGGGGGGGGGGGTGAACAGCGCATCTGCGCCCTACACTCAACACGTAAGATGGTTTAAATGGGATACCTACGCATGTTAATCTGCCATGTCAAATGCTTGTTCTTAAATGGCTATCCTTACTGTGTTGTATTGTATAACAGATTTTGCCTAATTGTATCTTTTGATCTTGTGAAAAACTTCAATAAAAACTTTAAAAAAAAAATAGCATGCCATGTTTATTATAGCTCTGCAATGCAAATTTGCTGAATTGAAAGATTTTTTTAAGCCAGTAGAGGAGTCTCAGGCGGGCAGGGGTGGAGGGCGCTTTATCTGAACCCCAAAAAAAAAAATAATGCCATAAAACTTTAATTATAAATTTAACATAATTCATTCAAAGAAAACCTACATTCTGAACATTTTCAGCTGTATCCCACTCCAGCCTAATTGACACTGTAAATCTGTCAGAGAATACCAACCAGCCATTTGGCTAATAGAAGTGTGTATGTATGAAGACGTCTGACTAATAGAAATGTGCATTTTTGCATGAATCTCCGCATAATGGCTATCGGGAATGTGCATGTGTGCACAAATGCGTGCACGCAAACGGACGTGCGCACAATGTATGTTGGCGCTAGATGGACTATTTAAGGATGCTTGTGCCTGTGCTCTATGCTGACTGGTCTTCAGCTTTCCCTGTGTCCTGTGTACCCCCAGTGTGTTCCCTTAGTTGCTGACCCGGCTTACTCCAGACCTGATCTCGGATTCCGCTTCTGTCTTGTGGCTAGTTGCTGACCCGGCTTGTTCCTGACTTTGGCCCTGCTCCTGATTTGGTACCTCATTGTCCCCTGTTGACGACTCTGGCTATCCGATGACCATGCTTCTGTCTTTGATACTGACTTACCTCCCGGCTCGAGTGTCTGCCCAGCTGTCTGCTGCTGCAGTTCTGCACCACGCTGAATGTTCCTACTGCAAGTCTGCTGAGAGCTCTGACCAGCCACACACCCTGGCTCCGCAGCTCAAGTGGAGTGCCTCCTTAACCACAGCTGAACTACTGTGCACGGCAATGGTTCCTGGTATGATGATTCTCCTGATGCCTGGGAACCGCATCTCCTGCTGTCAGTTCCCCAGCCTGCATCTGCAGGCACTCATGTTCCTCCTGTCCCTTGGAGCCCTCTGTTTCACTTCCAGTGGGGCCTAGGCTGGAGATACAAGAGTGGCTGGCCTCAACATTTCAGTCTCCGCTCAGGTACGTGACAAAATCCCAGAGCAAGCAGTATTCTAAAAAGTGAACATGTATTCTAAAAAGTGTCCATATTTACCTTAAATGCATTGATAGTGTTTACACTATATTAGCTCCTATTTAGGAGACTCTGAAAATTATATAATTAGGACCGCAGTTTACATAGAAGCCTTGTCGTGGGCACTGCGGCTTGTGCATATATTTGTAAATGTGTGCAAACAAAATACTGTTTTTAACGTAAACTGTTAATACAGGGTCAATTGGTTGTTTTGCAGGCTGGCTGGCAAGTGTGCTGGGAAATCTTTTGATTGTTTGTGATGTGCTTTGCCCTTCCATGTGCACCTTACTGCAAAGGCTAGTTATAGGTTGGGGTGGTTGACACTTTTATGTACAGTTGGTTGAATTGGGTTCGGGAATGCACTGTCTGTCTTTGCCGTTATTATGCTCTTGCTGGTTGTCACACGCGCCCCTGTGCCTTTAGGCAGGGGGGGGGCTCCCTACAGACACACCTGCCCTTGAAGTGGCTCTATAGCCTGAGGGCCAGTTCACACCATAGAAACGCCCGGATGCGTTCCGGATGCTTTTCTGCATGCGCGTTTTTGACGCTTCTCCGGTCCATTCTGGTGCTTTTTTGATGCGTTTTTGATGCAGTCCAGTGCAGTTTTTTCCACCTTTTTTTCTTAGGACATGTGCATTCCAGTGCATTTTTGGTGCGTTCCAGTACAGTTCAGTGCATGAAAAATGCAGCATGTTCTACTTTTTTTTTCTGGAGCTGGAACTGACTGGAACTGACTGGAACTGACTGCACTGGTGTGAACTATACCATTGAAAACCATATAACCTACTTTCCATGCATTTTTGATGCAGAATAAAAATGTACTGGACTGCGTGTGGTGTGAACTGGCCCTGAAAGTTTTTTTACCTTCATGCATGAAGGTAAAAACCTTCAGTTTGCCGCTCCCCTTCAGCCTCACTCCCTTTTACTCACCTGAGCCTGATCTCAATCCAGAGATGTGCACGAGAGCAGAAGCTCTTCCGGGTCTGTATCCTCATTGGATGAGACACAGTAGAGGGAGCCATGGGCTCCTACTGCCGTCAATCACAGCCAGTGAGGAGGGAGCAGGAGCGTGGCTGAGTCACTGCCTATGAGATAGACAGAGGTGGCTCAGGAGCAAGCATGCATGAGTGCAGCTTCCCATGCGGGCACTCAAAGGGGGGGGGGGGGCAAGAAGCTCCAGCATGGGACCCGAGAAGAGGAGGATTGGGGATGCATTGTGCAAAACCATTACACAGAGCAGGTAAGTATAACATGTTTGTTATTTATAAGAAAAAAACGGAACCTTTACAATCACTTTAACCACTAAAGGGCACTTTGACCCCCTTCCTGTCACACTTTGAATGACAATTGTGTGGTCATGCAATTGTACAATTGTACCCAAATTAATTTTTTATCATTTTCTTCTCACAAATATAGCTTTCTTTTGGTGGTATTTAATCACCACTGGGTTTTTATTCTTTGCTAAAATAAATGAAAAAAGACCAAAAATTTGGATAAAAAAGTTTTACCTAGTTTTTCTCAGAAAATGTTGTAAATAAGTAATTTTTCTCCTTCACTGATGTGCGCTGATGAGGCTGAAATGATAAGCACTGATAGGCTGCACTGATGGGCACTGATAAGGCAGTACTGATGGGCACTGATGAGGTGGGACTGAATGGCACTGATGGGATGGCACTGATGAGGAAGTACTAACATGTAGCACTGATAGGTGGCACTGATGGGTGCTGATAGGTGGCACTGATGGCCTCCGATGGGCAGGACTGATGGGAAACTGATTGGGGCACTGATGGGCGGCATTGATGTGCACTGAAAGGCAGCACTGATTTGCATAACTGATGGGCACAGATTGGCCTCACTAATGGGCAACTGATGTGCACTGATCACTGATGGGCACAGAGTGGCATCACTGATGGGCACGTTGGGGCTGGATTGTAATCAGGGCACTGATGATCAGTGCCCTGATTACCTTTACACGTCTCCCCTGTGAGGAGGTTCTCTATCAGTGTCACTGTCAGTGTGAGGCAAGGAGAGCCGATAAATGGCACATCCTTGTTTACATGTGATCGGCTGTGGTTCCCGATCAAATAGGTAAAGAACTGCGGCCACTCAGAAACATGGCACAATTGCGATCGCCATGCTGCGCGCCCCCACGGCGCATGATCACAGCTAAACTGGGCATCGCCATATGACGTCATCCCAGAACAAGAGCCACACTGCTCCGCCATCATTTGTCTATACGGCGGGTGGGAGGCGGTTAATCTATCCACTGCTATGTTAGGATTGTAGTTTACAAAACAGCCTTGTTGTGGGCACTGCGGCTTATGCATATATTTGCAAATATGTGCATACAAAACCCTTTGTTTTTAAAGTGGAAGTAAACTTGTATTTTAATCAAATAGCTGACAGGCAGAGTATTTATGACAGAAGAGACCCTGTCAGCTGTCATGTTCACTGAGCCACGCATACGTAGCTCAACAAACATTTACAGCCCTGATCGGCCCCCGATCCATGCTGCCGTGATGTGACTCCCTTGCATATGCACAGAAGTGGCGTCATCGCGGCCTGGCCTATCAAGTGGCCAAAGGCACGGGACCCTCAAGGAAGTCCGGGCAAAGATGGAAGCGCTGGGGCCCGCCGAATCGGTCCCAGTGCTGCCCTGGAGGACACCATATGACAGGTAAGTCTGCGATAATGTAGTAATATGCTGTGAATGCTAGTACATTATGGCATAATCCACCTGGGGGGGCCTTAAAAAATAAAAAATTATAGCGGACTTTACTTTACCGCTTTAACATAAACAGTTAGACAGCGTCAATTTCATTATTTTGCAGGCTGGCTGGTAAGTGTGCTGGGAAATTTTTTATGTGTGTGTGATTGTTTATATGTCTGCCTCCATTAAAGCCCTTCCTTACTCCTTTTTCAAGAACCTATATCCACATGTGTCTCAGACAAACCACACCGACAGGGAAGTTCTCCTTCTCCATTATCCATTTGGAATATAACATAGCATATTCAAATCCCCATTTCCCTATACAAATAAAAGGTACAAACTGTTTACGCTTCTAATGCAATCTTTTGAAATTTCAATCTCTACAGTAGCAGTCATATGGCCGATGCCATACCATTGCTCCAATTGTCTTGAATTAAAGGGGAGGAAACACTAACTAGCTTACACTGCCCGGATGCCACCACTCTAAAAGCCCCATCATTTTCTATGTAACAGGTATCAGAGAGGTTTATAGTCTAAGGATTACAGGAGCAACATATCTTGATGTATCTCTGCTTTTACTATACTATTATTTCTATGTTTTTGAAGCATAAAATCAAAAATCAAATGATTCATCTTGTTCTCAATTTGTACTGCATTTGATAATTTCTTAGCAAATCCCAGAATGAATAACTAACTCTGCATCATATTAGGGGGATCGAGATTGATTTATCAATAGTAAATAGGCTCTCCGTTTTTGCAAGTGTAATTGCACTTTGCAAAGAAAATTTGAACCAGAGCCTAATGAATGTGGTGAAAGAACACCCAATCACATGCAAGGAAAATAAATAAAAATGTATTTTTGATTGCACATGATGGGATGATGGAAGCCAGTAGAACTTCACTGTATTTACTAAACTCTAAGGAAAACTCCCTTGCAAAGTGAACAGTCGTTTTGCCTTTAGTAAATCAACCCTTTCTCTAAAGCCTGGTACACACAGGAAGTTTTTTTTTTTTCTTGTTCAACCCATGTCACTGTACTGTGTACTAACTATGTTAGTACAGCGATCTCCCCCGATGTGCTATTTTGTTCTGCCAGAACACACTGGTCAGCGCTTGCAGCCAATGGATCGGCTGATGGTTTTCCAGCATGCTCGTTCGACAGAAACTGGCCATGAGAGTAGGACAAGGAGCTGTACACATGGCCTGAAAGTCAGACATTAGCTGCCAAATCAACCTTTTTTAGTTGATTTTTGGCCTGGGTGTACCTAACTTAACTGCTGCAAAGCAAATATCCAAAGGGGTTCACAGTCTAAAATGTCATTAAGAGGAGTAAAGTTCAGTAATGTTAGGGTGGAAACAGTAAAATGACACAGGTCCCAGTGTGATTGCAGATATAAAACAATTATACAGCATGTTAAATGCCAACTATAAAAGCCCTTAAGTGTCCTTTATGAGGGGAATTTAAAGATAGTTAAAATTAAGCTAATATAATTATAATGTAGTATCAGTGGAATGTGGAGTCTTGTGTATCCTCACTTCCTAATAAATACTTGGGCCTGTGAAATGTTATGTTACAACAACTGCATACCATGTGTAAATGTACAGGCTGAAACGTTTTTCATCCTTTTTTATTGAAGACATCCTAAATCTTCATAGACTATTGGGGAACTCTCTAACTGCCAAATTATAATCCATGCCAATTTGTATCTATTATTCTAACACAATGACTTATATCTTTTAATAGCAACATTCCCTATTATCAAAAATGTACATCCTGGCTAGTTCTGTTTTTCTTTGATGAAAGAGCACCTGGTGATAGAGAGCATGATTGTTGTCTATCAAAATGACATTGATCATGTGGAGCTCTTCCAAGGTCTGTAAGAATTGTATATATGACATTAGTCTATAACCCAGAATATAGTAAATATAGTAGGCATTGCCCCTCAAGATATACACTATGTTGTCAAAAGTATTGGGATGCCTGCCTTTACACGCACATGAACTTTAATGGCATCCCAGTCTTAGTCCATAGGGTTCACTATTGAGTCGGCCAACCCTTTCCAGCTATAACAGCTTCAACTCTTCTGGGAAGGCTGTCCACAAGGTTTAGGAGTATGTCTATGGGAATGTTATGTTAGCTTTGACCATTCTTCCAGAAGTGCATTAGTGAGGTGGTGTAGTAGATAGCACTTTCGCCTGGCAGCAAAAGGGTCCCTGGTTTGAATCCCAACCCTACATTACCTGCCTGGAGTTTGCATGTTCTCCCTGTGCCTGCATGGGTTTCCTCCAGGTACTCCGGTTTCCTCCCACACTCAAAAGACATGGTGGTAGGTAAATTAGATCCTGTCTAAATTGGCCCTAGTATATATATGGATGTGGGTTAAGGACCTTAGATTGTAAGCTCCTTGAGGGTAGGGACTGATGTGAATGTGCAATATATATGTAAAGCGCTGCATAAATTGACAGCGCTATATAAGTACCTGAAATAAATAAAATAAATGTTACGACCAAAAACGTGAATGTCTTTTATTGGGATTTTATGTGATAGACCAACACAAAGTGGCACATAATTGTGAAGTGGAAGAAAAATGATAAATAGAGTTGAGCGAACACCTGGACGTTCGGGTTCTGCGGGTTCGGCCGATCTTTCCGGAAACGTTTGGGTTTGGTACCGAACGTCATCCGAACTTTACCCCGGACCCCGAACCCCATTGAATTCAATTGGGACCCAAACTTTTCGGCACAAAAATGACTGTAAAAAAGTCCTGGAAAGTGCTAGAGGGCTGCAAAAGGAAGAAAAATGGGAGATGTGATGTTATTAGATCTGCAATCTGTCCCTTAAGATCGTTCTGTAGTGCAGGATGAGAGATCGTTCTGTAATCAGATCGTTCTGTAATGCAGGATGAGAGATCGTTCTGTAATCAGATCGTTCTGTAATGCAGGATGAGAGATTGTTCTGTAATCAGATCTTTCTGTAATGCAGGATGAGATGTTATAGATCTACAATCTGTCCCTCAAAGCAGTAGTAGTAATCTCTACCTAGTTATTATCACTGCAATCTGTCCCTCACAATCTGTCCCTCACAGCGCCGGCAGCATCCTCTCCCTACACTAACCTAAGGGCATATGACATGCAGCACTGTGACTTCAGTCTCATATAGAGGCTGGGTCACATGATGCACTGGCCAATCACAGCCATGCCATTAGTAGGCATGGCTGTGATGGCTTCTAGGGAAAACCAGTGAAACACTTGTTGATTGGCTGCTCTGCATCTATTCAACATGCGTGATAAAATACCAGAACCCAGAACCCGAACCCGGACTTTTTCTCAAACGTTCGGGTCTGGGTTCGGATCACGGACACACGAAAGTTTGGTACAGACCCAAACGTTACAGTCCGGGTTCGCTCAACTCTAATGATAAATGGTTTTCAACATTTTTTTACAAATAAATATGTGAAAAGTGTGGGGGGCATTTGTATTGAGTTAAAACTTTGTAGAACCACCTTTCACTGCAATTACAGCTGGAAGCTTTTTGGGGATGTCTCTACCAGCTTTGCACATTTAGAGAGTGACTTTTTTGCACATTCTTCTTTGCAAAATAGCTCAAGTTCTGTCAGATTGGATGGAGCGCATCTGTGAACAGCAATTTTCAAGTCTTGCCACAGATTCTCAATTGGATTTAGGCCTGTACTTTGACTGGGCCATCCTAACACCCAAATAATGTTTTTAACTAAACCATTCCATTGTAGCTCTGGTTGTATGTTTAGGCTTGTTGTCCTGCTGGATGGTGAACCTCCGCCCAGGCTCAAGTCTTTTGCGACTCTAACAGGTTTTCTTCTAAGATTGTCTTGTATTTGGCTCCATCCATCTTCCCATCAACTCTGACCAGCTTCCCTGTCCCTGCTGAAGAAAAGCATCCCCACAACATGATGCAGCCACCACCATGTTTCACGGTGGGGATTGTGTGTTCAGGGTGATGTGCAGTGTTAGTTTTCCGCCACACATAGCGTTTTGCTTTTAGGTCAAGATGTTCAATTTTGGTCTCCTCGACCAGAGCATCTTCTTCCACATGTTTGTTGTGTCCCCCATATGGCTTCTCGCAAAATGCAAACAGGACTTCTTATGGCTTTCTTTCCACAATGGCTTTCTTCTTGCCACACTTCCATAAAGGCCAGATTTGTGAAGTGCATGACTAATAGTTTTCCTGTGGACAGATTCTCCCACCTGAGCTGTGGATCTCTGCAGCTCCTCCGAGTTACTGTGGGCCTTTTGGCTGCTTCTCTGATTAATGCTCTCCTTGCCTGGCCTGTCAGTTTAGATGGACGGCCATGTCTTGGTAGGTTTGCAGTTGTGCCATACACTTTACATTTTTGGATGATGGATTGAATAGTGCTCCATAAGATGTTCAAAGCTTGAGATATTTTTTTATAACCTCACCCTGCTTTAAACTTTTCCACAACTTGACTTGTCTGGTGTGTTCCTTGGCCTTCATGATGCTGTTTGTTCACTAAGGTTCTCTAACAAATCTCTGAGGGCTTCACAGAACAGCTGTATTCATACTGAGATTAAATTACACACAGGTGGACACTATTTACTAATTAGGGGACTTCTGAAGGCAATTGGTTCCACTAGATTTTAGTTAGGGGTATCAGAATAAAGGGGGCTGAATACAAATGCATGCCACACTTTTCACATATTTATTTGTAAAAAAAATTTGAAAACCATTTATAATTTTCCTTCCACTTCACAATTATGTGCCACTTTGTGTTGATCTATCACAAAAAAAAAACAATAAAATACATTTACATTTTTTGTTGTAACATGACAAAATGTGGAAAATGTCAAGGGGTATGAATACTTTTTCAAGGCACTGTATATAATATACTTTTCAAAAATGCTTTAAAATGCATGGTTTTTCCTTTTATGAACAAGAAAATAATGACGTTATGCTGTTGGGCTGATATAATAATGCTATGGGGCTGGTATGAAATTATTTCCAGGGCTGGTTTTTATTCCCAGTCCGGCCCTAGTTATAGCACTTGGTCATTTATAGACACTGATGTGTGAGTACTGTAACACTGTACTATACTCTGGACACCTGGATAACTATAATGTAGGGACCCATGGAGTGAATACCTAGTTCACATTTCAGTATTAAATTATGGCTTTTAAATCTAAGTGCAATCTTTTTTTATTTCTGGATATACACTGTTTAGCACAGTGGTTTTTACATGCTAAATTTATACTACCTACAACATCAAGAATCAAAATAGAAGTCGCACTTGGGTTAAAAAAGATTCATGAATCAGAGGTGTCATATCAGCATTCATTCTGTAATTGCAAGCCATCAGACGCCATCAGAAATACAAATAAAACAGCTGTAAAACTAATTAAGAATTAACAGGCTCTCTGGAACACTGAATACATTTATGGTGTTGAAAGTAGCATTTTTCCAATGTTTTTTTCTGTTTGAGTAAGAGATATGCATCCAAATGTGTATGTGACATACAGCATATGACTAGAAAGGTCTTGCCAAAAATGATAATTAGCAAGTTGCTTCGAATTGTGCATTGTACTTCTTGTTACCAGTAAGCATACTAATAGACATACTAATTCTAGAGAAGCTGAAATGTAAGGATTATTTATTTTGCATGTTAATGCGCCTTTTGTTAGGGCACATATGGTAGTGTGTTACTGTTCATTGTGGTTTTCAAAAATGCATGTGCATTGGTAAGTTGCATTGGGGTTTCGGTAAAATGAGTTTTAAAACAAACAGAAAAAACTCCACTCATAAATGGCATTAAAAAATAGTATTAGTTACTTGCAGTCTGAGATAAATATACACATCCATATTAAGAACAAAACTCGCAGCACTTCTTTGTCAAGGCATGCATATAAGATAATCAGTGTCCTCCGCCTCAAATGAAATACAGACTTACCAGAAAGTTGGGCTTCAAGACATTTGCAGAGGATAAATGGCACCCTTTCACCCCAACAGAACCATGCTCATTGCAAAATCATGCAGGTCCCTGCAGCACAAGGATATGAACCCAACCTAACATTCATTATCTTTTTTTTTTAGGGGAAAAAAAGCTTAGCTCCCAAAAATCCAGGGCAAAATCTATTTTGATCTATGCAAGCTATGCTGTAGTGGAGAGACCAGGCATATACACAAAGAATGTCAGGATGTAAGGAACAGAAATGGAAACTACTGTTGCTTACTACTTTTATACTGTTTGTGGTGGCTGATTTCGTTTTTCAGGCTTTTTTTTTCACCTGGTGATCCTGCCAGTAAAATGCATCTTGTCCTGGGGTGACAACACTCATTCACTATATTGTATTTATGAAGAAACAATATTGTCACTGTAGGACCTGAAGTACTAGAATCATGAAACACCAACCTCTCTTCCCCTCCCTATAACATATCGTTGAGAAGAAGTGAAAGTAAAGGAGCGCCCGGTGTCCAGTAGATGCAGATTTTAAAATGTTTTATTTTGAGTCACAACAATGAAATGAGGCCAAGGTAGGACCAAGTAACAGGACCATTTCCTTAATAGCTTTCAACAGCAGCCCTGATGAAGGGGGAGTCTCTGTTCCCCCGAAATGTGTTGGCCTCATTTCATTGTTGTGACTCAAAATAAAACATTTTAAAATCTGCATCTACTGGACACCAGGCGCTCCTTTACTTTCACTTCTTCTCAAGCATATGCACAAGGCCGTACCCTGAGGTAGCAGCCTAGGGCCTAACAGGGCCCACCACCACATTTTTCCCAAGCCAAGCGCAAACTTCTTGGAACAAACCCTTTCTTTCTGCTTACACTTTTGCTTACCCAACAACAGTGACCGATCGAGTCATTCCAGCACAATCCATAACCCCCCCCATAACATATGGTGTAGCTGTTCTGTAGTTCACAAACTCAACAGGACTGATAACACTGTGTGAGATAACACTGCACACGTGTACAAGACAGGACAATACTGAAAGTATTTTTTATGTAACAGATATAATAAAGCAATTTCAATTGTATATTTCACAGGCCAATAGGGAACAAATAATATAAGTTTATTCTTGAGAGAAATACACTATATTACCAAATTTATTGGGACACCTGCCTTTACACACACATGAACTTTAATGGCATCCCAGCCTTAGTACGTAGGGTTCAATATTGAGATGGCCCACTCTTAGCAGCTATAACAGCCTTAACTCTTCTGGGAAGGCTGTCCACAGGATTTAGGAGTGTGCCTATGGGAAGGTTTGATCATTCTTCCAAAAGCACATTTGTGAGGTCAGGTACTGGTGTGGACGAGAAGGCCTGGCTCGCAGTCTCTGCTCTAATTAATTCCAAAGGTGTTCTATTGGGTTTAGGTGCAGGCCAGGCAAGTTCCTCCACCCTAAACTTGCTCATCCATGTCTTTATGGACCTTGCTCTGTGCACTGGTCCAAATCATTTGGCGAATGGGGGGTTATGGTGTGGGGTTGCCTTTCAGTAGTTGGGCTTGGCCCCTTAGTTCCAGTGAAGGGAAATTTTAAGGCATCAGCATACCAAGACATTTTGGACAATTTCATGCTACCAACTTTGTGGGAACAGTTTCGCGATGGCCTCTTTCTGTTCCAAAATGACTTGGCATCAGTGCACAAAGCAAGGTCCATAAAGACATGGATGAGTAAGTTTGGGGCGGGGGAACTTTACTGGCCTGCACCTGGTCCTGACCTCAACCCAATAGAACACCTTTGGGATGAATTAAAGTGGAGACTGTGAGCCAGGCTTTCTGATCCAACATCAGTGCCTGACCTCACAAATGCGCTTCTGGAAGAACGGTCAAACATTCTCATAGACACACTCATAAACCTTTTGGACAGCCGTTCCAGAAGAGTTGAAGCTGTTATAGCTGCAAAGGGTTGACCAGCTCAATACTGAACCCTACAGACTAAGACTGGGATGCTATTAAAGTTCATGTGCGTGTGAAGGCAGGTGTCCCAATATTTTCTGTAATATAGTGTATGTGGGCTATCAATGCTGATCTTCTGAAAATTTGAGTAGTCTGGGAACATACTGATTTTTGCTGATACTTTGGCTTTAGTACTTTTTTGAGTTACTGACCCTAAACAAGTATGCAAATCAAGGGTACTAACTTAATTGGTTGCACATTTGGTCTAGGCAAGTGATATAGAAATCAATAAAGCCAGAGTTTCAGCATGATAGCAAATAGGGATGAGCTCTTGGTTTGAGTCGAACCATAAGTTTGACTCGAACATTGGGTGTTCGGCCGTTCACCAAATTTAAAACATTATGGGGCGTTCAGGCCAAATTCGAACGCCTCATAATGCATTGCTAGACCGCGGTAAATGCCGCCCGCTGATTGGCCATAGCATGCACATGACCTGCATGCTTTGGCCAGTCACAGCACGCTCTGCTGTGAGAGCCATGATTGGCTAAAAGGCAGGGTGCCTTTGGCCAATCATGGCTCAGGGGTCTCAGTACACGCCCCACACTATATAAGGCCGCTTGAACAGTGGCCGTGTTTAGTGTGTGAACATGGAGACTGGAGACTGAGACTGGGTCTGCAACTGGCTGGTGGTGCAGTACAAAAGGGGCAGGCAGAAGAATAGTAGGGCACAAGCAGAGTTTGTTAACGGGCTGGCAGCAAAGGTACAAGGGAGCAGGCAGGAGAGTGGTCGTGGAAGCCAAGGTCAGTGCAGGCAGAGATCAAGCAGGGTCAAGACAAGCCAGGTCACAGGACCAGATAATCAGATAACGGGGTGCTCAGGAACACACAAATGCTGTACAACGGACAGCATTGGTTGCAGGGTGCTGTCTGCTTAAATGGGCCATTTGGGCGCCAATGCCGGCACACACACGCATACGCGTGCACAGGCGTGCGCCAACATGCACAGGCGCGCGCACGCACACATGCTATGTACGCCCGTGAACAGACTTCCCGAACCCGGATTCCAGGAGCAACAGCTGTTTCCTGATATGTTTATGTGCAACCTTTTGAAAGCCAGAATTTTATGAAGCCTGCTGGTGAAACTTTTATCCCAGGAAAAGCAATTCCCCACTAGAGCTGATCCCTCACACATGGTGGACTCAGCGGGCACCTTTTCGTAGTGGAGGAGATCTTGAAGGACTTGCTACAGGCGACTGTGGCTCAGCGGGAGACTAACCTCCAGCATGCAACACAGCGGGAAGGAAAGTAGCAGACAACATGAAGCCCAGCAGGAGATCAACTGCCAGCTGGTGGAGGCTCTCGTGGAGCTAAAAAAGGGGTCCGCACCTCCCATGCCAGTGGAACAGAAGTTGGTGCATGCCAGCTCCCACCTGCAAAAGCTGACGCCAGCCGATGATGTGGAGGCATACCTAACCACTTTTGAGAGAGAAGGTTGGCAAAAAGACCAATGGGTGGGACTATAAGCCCCTTTCTTGATCTTGAACCAGACAAGGCCCAGGATTATGAGACTTTAAAAGCGGAGATACTCGCACGCCTGGGTGTCACCATGGCCGTCCGGGTCCAACGGGTGCACCAGTGGATCTACCGCATGGACCAACCACCCTGTTCAAATGTTTGACTTGGTTCACCTCACCAGGAAGTGGCTACAGCCGGAGACTTTGCTAGGTCCCCAGATTGTAGAGTGTGTGGTCATGGACGCGCGCTCCCTGCAGCTTTGAGGAAATGGGTCAGTCATGGGGACCCCAAAACTGCCAACCAACTCGTAGACCTCATGGAGAGATACACGGCTGCTGAGGACTTGCTGAGCCCATCTGTGCCCCACTCTAATGTATCTAGGGGTGAAAGATTGCCCGGCAGACCCGGTAAGACTGTTCCAGGGGTCAAGGGCATGGCGAAGCTTGATAAGACTGCTGCAGTTAAAGAGACTATGGGCTCTAGACCTGGAGACTGGCCAAAGAAGCCAGGAAGGTCTTGGGGACCCTTGAGAGGACTGAGTATAGAGCACATACAGTGCTACTGATGTCATGCATTGGGACATATTGCTGCCAATTGTCCCCTGAGTGATGAACCCATGCAATGTGATAATGCTTATATGAACAGACGCATTTCTCTTTTTGCACAAGTCACATACACTTGCAATCAGAAATATTCAACCCCTAAAGAGTTTTAAGGATTTATAAATAAAAATCTTTTCAAGGTGCAGGATTCTGCTTTGGATGGCTTCTTATTGAGTTTAGTGATACATAAAATCAACACAGAAAATGTATGATGTAGTATTTGTGTGTAACAGTATATTTTGTTAAGATCGTCATGGCACAATTATTCAACCCCTATATAATATTGTTGTTTCTAAAGCTGACAGTTTTTATGGCCTGAAGTGGAGCTGAAACATCATTAAAGCGGTAGTAAACCCATCCATTTAACAGTTTAAAAACCAGTTCCATTTCCGGCACGTGCTGGAAACGTAACACTCTCATTGGTTGGGCTCTAAACCAAACTGTCAAACCATCCAATGGCTGATGTCATAGCTGATCACATGTGCAGCTTCATGGCAGTTGTAGATTAAATAGAGGCCAAGATGGCAGCTTCCTTGGCTGAACATGATAGGAGGGTTTACTACCACTTTAAGCCTTTGGGAACTCTATAACGATCCTTCATTTGCTTCAGCTGTGAAGCATATATAAACTCCGACCATGAAGGTGTTCAAGGTGAGTTGCAATCATGGGAAAGACAAAGGAGCTTCCACAAAAGCTGAGAGAGGAGATTATTTTATCACATCTGAAGGGCCTTGGGTATAAGACGATTTCCAAAAGATTTGACATTCCAAGAGACACCATTGGGAGCATTATAAGGAAGTTTAAAACATATGGAACAGCTGCAAACCTGCCTGGCCATGGAAGAAATCTCACAATTTCATTAAGGGCCCTTCGCAACTTAGTCAGGACAGCTAAGAAAAACCCCCGTGTGACTGCAAGACAGCTACAGGGTGACATGATGAAGGCTGGTACAAGTGCTTCAGTGGCAACTATAAGACGTGCACTGAAAAATCAAGGACTTCATGGCCGGACCCCAAGACGCACTGCACTCTTGACCTCAAGGAACATTAGGAGTCGACTAGAATATGCCAGAAGGAATTTGGACAAAACTACAGAGTTCTGGGAGACAGTTCTATGGACTGATGAAACAAAACTGGAACTTTTTGGAAATATGGACCAGCGGTATGTCTGGCATGCAAAAATGACCAGAAGAATACCATCCCCACGGTCAAGCACGGAGGTGGGTCAATAATGATGTGAGGCTGTTTTCTGCGGCAGGAACTGGCAATCTTGATTGTGTACCTGGCATCATGGATTCCCAGAAATACCAGGTCATTTTGAAGAAGAACGCGAAGCCTTCTGTTGTCAAATTAAACATTGGTGATCATTGTATCTTCCAGCAAGACAATGATCCCAAGCACAACTCCAAATCAACCAAAGCTTGGTTGGGGAAAAGATGCTGGAGTGTCCTGGAGTGGCCTTTTAGTCACCAGTAGAGTTGAGCGAACACCTGGACGTTCGGGTTCTGCTGGTCCGTCCGAACTTCGGTACAAAGTCCAGGTCCGGGTGGAACCCGAACGATCGCACGGACAACGAACCCCATTGAAATCAATGGGGACCTGAACTTTTAGGCACAAAAATGGCTGTAGCAAAGTCCTGGAAAGCCCCAGAGGGCTGCAAAGGGAAGTAAAATGGGGGTAAGGGTAGGACAAGTGCCCTACAAAAAAAATGGGGACAGGGAAATAACTTTAAATATTTAAAAAAAAATAAACAAAAAAAAAGCAAAAATGGAGGTGAATGTGGATCATCTTCAAACTGTGTCTGAAAAGTATTAATTAACGGTAGAAACCATATAACTGTTCTAAAATCATCTTCAAACAAAACGAAAAAAAAACAAATAAAAAAAAATTTATAAATTTCAATAAAGGGACAGGGGTAAAAAAAACATCCCGTGAACAGGATGGGAATGGGGGTAAAATGAAG
>BLSH010198946.1:999225-1047608 GCA_018402905.1 Glandirana rugosa | reverse complement strand
TATCTAGGGGTGAAAGATTGCCCGGCAGACCCGGTAAGACTGTTCCAGGGGTCAAGGGCATGGCGAAGCTTGATAAGACTGCTGCAGTTAAAGAGACTATGGGCTCTAGACCTGGAGACTGGCCAAAGAAGCCAGGAAGGTCTTGGGGACCCTTGAGAGGACTGAGTATAGAGCACATACAGTGCTACTGATGTCATGCATTGGGACATATTGCTGCCAATTGTCCCCTGAGTGATGAACCCATGCAATGTGATAATGCTTATATGAACAGACGCATTTCTCTTTTTGCACAAGTCACATACACTTGCAATCAGAAATATTCAACCCCTAAAGAGTTTTAAGGATTTATAAATAAAAATCTTTTCAAGGTGCAGGATTCTGCTTTGGATGGCTTCTTATTGAGTTTAGTGATACATAAAATCAACACAGAAAATGTATGATGTAGTATTTGTGTGTAACAGTATATTTTGTTAAGATCGCCATGACACAATTATTCAACCCCTATATAATATTGTTGTTTCTAAAGCTTTCTGACAGTTTTTATGGCCTGAAGTGGAGCTGAAACATCATTAAGCCTTTGGGAACTCTATAACGATCCTTCATTTGCTTCAGCTGTGATGCATATATAAACCCCGACCATGAAGGTGTTCAAGGTGAGTTGCAATCATGGGAAAGACAAAGGAGCTTCCACAAAAGCTGAGAGAGGAGATTATTTCATCACATCTGAAGGGCCTTGGGTATAAGAAGATTTCCAAAAGATTTAACATTCCAAGAGACACCATTGGGAGCATTATAAGGAAATTTAAAACTTATGGAACAGCTGCAAACCTGCCTGGCCATGGAAGAAAGCTCACAATTTCATCAAGGGCCCTTAGCAACTTAGACAGACAAGAAAAACCCCCGTGTGACTGCAAGACAGCTACAGGATGACATGATGAAGGTTGGTACAAGTGCTTCAGTGGCAACTATAAGACGTGCACTGAATAATCAAGGACTTCATGCCCGGACTCCAAGACGCACTCCACTCTTGACCTCAAGGAACATCAGGAGTCGACAAGAATATGCCAGGAGGAATTTGGACAAAACTACAGAGTTCTGGGAGAGAGTTCTATGGACTGATGAAACCAAACTGGGACTTTTTGGACATATGGACCAGCGGTATGTCTGGTGTGCAAAAGGTCAGGCTTATGACCAGAAGAATACCATCTCCACGGTCAAGCACGGAGGTGGGTTAATAATGATGTGGGGCAGGAACTGACAATCTTGATTGTGTTCCTGGCATCATGGATTCCCAGAAATACCAGGTCATTTTGAAGAAGAACGTGATGCCTTCTGTTGACAAATTAAACCTTGGTGATCATTGGATCTTCCAGCAAGACAATGATCCCAAGCACACCTCCAAATCAACCAAAGCTTTGTTGGGGAAAAGATGCTGGATTGTCCTGGAGTGGCCTTCTCATTCACCAGATTTAAATCCAATTCAAAATCTTTGGTGGGATTTGAAGAAAGCAGTTTCAGCACGGAAGCCGTCAAACATCACTGAGTTAGAGGCTTTTGCACGTGAAGAATGGGCAAGATTCCAATCGAGAGGTGTAAGAAGCTTGTCAGCACTTATCGAAAACGCTTGTTAGAAGTTATAAAAACTAAAGGGCGCTCCGCAAGGTACTGAAGCTGGGGGTTGAATAATACTGCACATGCTCATGTATTACAAGACTTACAATTTTCATTTGAACTTTAAAGTTAAGTCAACTTCTGTTGTCAAAATAACTCAAATATGTTTTAATAAATATTGTTTGTTATTTCACAAGTTTTTTTTTTCATTTATTTTCATTATCTTTCATCAACATCACTGTATTGTCTATTGAGGTGAGGGGGTTGAATATTTCTGATTGCGAGTGTATATATGTTCAAATCGCATAGAGAAGCAATGTGTGTGATTGCTATTCATGATAAACCCGTCACTGCACTGCTTGACTCTGGTAGTGTGATAACATTGGTCAAAAGCAGCTGTGTAAATCCGGCAAGGTTACACCCTAGCACTGTCGGGGCCATTTGCATCCATGGGGACACTCGTGACTACCAGACGGCGCTGGTTGAGATTGATACCCCTTTCGGCATAGTGACCCATTCAGTGGGAGTGGTACCTTCCCTGCTTCATGAAGCCCTTGTGGGGAGGGATTTTCCCCATTTTTGGAGGTTGTGGGAAGGCACGGAGAGCCTGGAGGAAAGAGCTCCCCCTGCTGAGGAAGCACGGGAGTTCTCACCAGACCCTTTTTGCCAAACGGAAGGAGTGATGGGTGGCAGGAAGGAGACCCTCTCCCTTTTCCTGTAATGGCTGGGGAGCCAGAGGGGTTGGAAGACAGCTCTCAGCTTGAGGTTAATGAACCAGAAAACATTTCTGACTCCAATAGTGAGAGTGGACAGAATGTGACCCCTGACTTAGTGGTCAGGAGGGAAGATTTTTGTACAGACAATTACGAGATGCCACTCTCATTAGAGCCAGAGAGAACATTAAAATGATGGATGGGGAACCTGTGGAACCTAACTGGGGGGTGTCTTTCCCTTACATGGCTCTTAAGAACAATTTAACGTATCAGGTGGTAAAACACAGTGAGAAAGAGGTAGAACAGCTGGTGGTTTCAAAATCCTTCCGCAGGATGGTCCTAGACTTGGCCCATGGTCATATAATGGGGGGGCATCTGTATGTAGAGAAGACCAAGGAGAGAATAACTCAGAGATTCTTCTGGCCCGGATTGCATGCGGATGTTCAGGAATATTGTGAATCTTGTCCCGAGTGTCAAATCACTGCACCGTCACCCCATTTTCGTAACCCATTTGTCCCACTACCCATAAATGAAGTGCCATTTAAGAGAATTGGCATGGATCTGGTGGGGCCAGTGGTAAAGTCTGCTCGTGGCCACCAGCACATTCTGGTAATACTCGACTATGCAGCCCGCTATCCTGAAGCCACCCCCTTACGGAATACCTCTGCTAAGACTATTGCCAAGGAGTTGGTCCAGGTGTATAGTCGGGTGGGGATCCCAAAAGAGATCTTAACGGATCAGGACACCCCCTTTATGTGCAGAGTTACCAAGGAGTTGCGCAAGCTTTGCAAAATCTCCCATCTCCGTACTCCTGTTTACCACCCCCAAACTGACAGTCTGGTGGAGAGGTTTAACAAGACCCTTAAAAGTATGTTGGAAAAGGTGGTGGATACAGATGGGAGAAATTGGGACTTTTTGCTACCCTATCTCATGTTTGCCATATGAGAGGTTCAGCAGGCATCTACAGGTTATTCCCCGTTTGAACTCTTGTATGGTAGACACCCCAGTGGCCTGCTAGATGTCGCAAAAGAAACATGGGAAGGAGAGGCCACCCTGTATAGAAGCGTCATAGAGCATATCTCCTTGATGCAGGATCGAATCGCAGCTGTCCTGCCCCTAGTAGGGGAATATATGGAGCAAGCCCAGGAAGCCCAGAGGAGGGTTCTTAATCGGGGTGCCAAAACCCGGACTTTCAACCCCGGAGAGGGAAGTAAACTACAAAGTTTACCAGCCAGAGAAAAGGAAACCCTAGCAAATATATCATGTTAATCTCTTGAAACCTTGGAAGGACAGAGAGACTTTAATGGCAGTGCCAACTCCTCAAAAGGACAGGTTACCCATGACACCAGACGTCCCCATAACTGAATCCTTGTCACTAACGCAACAATATGACGTTAAGGAATTTGTAAATAAAAATAGAGACTTTTTCTCTCTGCCACCCAGACTAACCACTGTAATACAACATGATATAATTACTGAACCAGGAGACTGTGTAAATGTAAAGCCCTACAGGATACCTGAGGCTAGACGAGAGGGGGTTGCGAAGGAAATAAAAAACATGTTAGAGTTGGACATGATAGAGGAGTCCTTGTCGAGCCCCATAGTGCTGCTCCCAAAGCCTGATGGCACTATCAGGTTCTGTAATGACTTTAGGAAGCTAAATAAGGTATCTAAGTTTGATGGATACCCGATGCCGCGGGTTGACGAATTAGTGGGCAGGTTGGGAGGGGCCCGGTACATTACAACCCTTGACCTTACTAAGGGCTACTGGCAGATCCCCCTAACAAAGTCTGCAAAGGAAAAAAAATGCTTTTTCTACTCCCAAGGGGTCTTTCCAGTATAAGCGAATGCCGTTTGGTCTGCATGGAGCCCCTGCATTGTTCCAGAGAATGATGGACAAAAAGTTGAGGCCACATCGGCCCTAATCAGCCGCCTATTTGGATAATGTGGTCAATCACAGTCCAGATTGGGAATCACACCTGCCCCGAGTACAAACAGTGGTAGATTCCCTTAGGGAAGCAGGTCTCACCGCCAACCCAAAGAAGTGTGCCATAGGCCTGGAGGAAGCCAAATACCTTGGGTATGTTATTGGTCAGGGACTGGTCAAACCCCAGACCAATAAGATTGAGGCAATACAAAAGTGGCCCCAACCAGTGAATAAGAAACAGGTGTGTGCATTCCTGGGGATCACAGGGTACTACAGGCGCTTCATTCCAGACTTTGCCACCATTGCTGTCCCTCTAACAGACCTGACAAAGGGTAGAGGGTCAGTCATAACGAAATGGAATCCGGAGGCAGAGAAAGCGTTCCAGAAGTTGAAGCAGGCCCTGTGTGTACAACCAGTGCTCATCACCCCAGACTTTTCCAAAGATTTTGTTGTACAGACAGACACCTCTGAGGTGGGACTAGTGGCCGTACTGTCCCAGGTCAGAGACACCCAGTTGTGTACCTGAGCAGGAAGCTCAACAAGCATGAAAGAAATTATGCCATTGTTGAAAAAGAATGCTTGGCCATCAAGTGGGACTTAGAGGCCCTCAGGTATTATCTCCTGGGAAGGAGATTTAGGCTATTCACCGACCATGCCCCCTGTGCGATAACAGGGAAAAAAATTGCCGTGTGACTAGGTGGTTCCCGGCCCTACAGCCATTCAAGTTTACAGTGGAACACAGAGTAGGTACACTCCAAAACAATGTGGATGCCTTCTCTGAGTATTTGTTTTTCAGAAATTTGGATGTATCCGAATTTGCGAATTACAATAGTACCGAATTTGAATGAATCCGAAACAATGAAAAAAAAATTGGGACGAAATTCGAATTCAAATAATTTTCAAATTGTTTTCAAATACTTTTCAAATTTGAATCCTTTTTGAAATGTTTTCGAATACTTTTCAAATTCGAATAGTTTTCAAATTCGAATTCGAAAAGTTTTCAAATTCGAATTCGAAAAGTTTTCAAATTCGAATACTTTTCAAATTCGAAAAGTTCTCCAAATTGAATAGTTTTCCAGTTTCCAAAGAGAACAAAATAGTATAGAACAGAGAAAAAAAACAATAGACTAGAAAAGAATATAACAGAAAACAAAAGAATAGAATACAACAAGTAAAACAGCTCTGTTCCACTCCACCACATTATTTTCTTTCATTTTCTGTTATATTCCCCTCTATTGTATTCTATCTTTTTCCATTCCATTCCTCCACTTTCCACTCCACCCAATTCTCCTTGGAAATTGGAAAACTATTTGAATTCGAAAACTATTAAAATTAGAAAACGAATCGAATTTGAAAACGATTTGAATTCAAAAACATTTCGAATTTGAAAACTGTTCGAAATTGATTCAAAAATGTTTTGAATTGATTTGAAAACGAATAAACTAAGCGAATTCCCGAAAACGAATCAAATGAATGACACAAATCTAACTAAACAAATGTATTCAAACAAAACAAAACAAAACTAGTCAGTTTAGGCAGTATAAGAATATATATGTACAGTATATATATATATATATATATATATATATATATATATATATATATGTATATTTATAATACGCTGCATTCAGTGTAGACAATATTTAGATCTCATTCAGTGTATAGTATATAGAGTCCATTCAGGCAGTGTAAGAATATATATGTACAGTATATAGTAATTATATATAATACGCTGCATTCAGTGTAGACTATATATACAGCTCATTCAGTGTATAGTATATAAAGTCCGCTCAGGCAGTGTAAGAATATATATACAGTATATAGTATATAAATATAATGTGCTGCATCCAGTGTAGACTATATATACATCTCATTCAGTGTATAGTATATAGAGTCCATTCAGGCAGTGTAAGAATATATATGCACAGTATATAGTATTTATATATAATACGCTGCATTCAGTGTAGACTATATATACAGCTCATTCAGTGTATAGCATATAAAGTCTGCTCAGGCAGTGTAAGAATATATATACAGTATATAGTATATAAATATAACATGCTGCATCCAGTGTAGACTATATATACTGTACATCTCATTCAGTGTATAGTATATAGAGTCCGTTCAGGCAGTGTAAGAATATGTATATACAGTATATAGTGTATATATATATATATATATATATATATATTACGCTTCATTCAGTGTAGACTATACAGTATATACATCTCATTCAGTGTATAGTATATAAAGTCCATTCAGGCAGTGTAAGAATATATATATATATACAGTATATAGCATATATATATAATACGCTGCATTCAGTGTAGACTATATATACATCTCATTCAGTGTATAGTATATAGAGTCTGTTCAGGCAGTGTAAGAATATATATACATATATATATATATATATATATATATATATATATATATAGTATATACACAGTATCTCACAAAAGTGAGTACACCCCTCACGTTTTTGGAAATATTTTATTATATCTTTTCATGTGACAACACCGAAGAAATGACACTTTGCTACAATATAAAGCAGTGAGCGTACAGCTTGTATAACAGTTTAAATTTGCTGTCCCCTCAAAATAACTCAACACGCAGCCATTAATGTCTAAACCGCTGGCAACAGAAGTGAGTACACCTCTAAGTGAAATTGTCCAAATTGGGCCCAAAGTGTCAATATTTTGTGTGGCCACCATTATTTTCCAGTACTGCCTTAATCCTCTTGGGCATGGAGTTCACCAGAGTTTCACAGGTTGCCACTGGGGTCCTCTTCCCCATGATGACATCACGGAGCTGGTGGATGTTAGAGACCTTGCGTTCATCCACCTTCTGTTTGAGGATGCCCCGCAGATGCTCAATATGGTTTAGGTCTGGAGACATTACCTGTGACCTGGGAGCAATAGTGAATTCCATTTTGGTAGTTATTTGCCACCAGCGCTATTGTAAATACAGTTTTAGTGCTATTTACAGCGAACCGCTGTAATTTTACTGCAAATCGTGGTCATTTTGCTGCTATTTTGTGGCAGTGCTATAGTAAATGACCCCCTATGTATCACTATGTGTATCATCATTACTAATTTGGCTCTCACTGCAATTTGACCCAATTGTATATAATTGCCATGTAACATCTTTAGGATATTTACTTCCATCATCGATGCCATCAATTATATGGATCACAGCCATCACCTTTAGTCCACATATCTTAGAAATTGGTATCATTTTCGCCAACCAATTACGGGCCCCTTTGTGTGGGCAGAGAGTATGGTAGATGCGCTAGGAAACCCTCCAGGCCGCTCTCTCAGGGAGCGTTGCATTGCACAGTGGACTGCCTTACTTTTCCAGATCACAGTGGGGAGCTGTGCCATATTCATCTAGGGAGCACTTGTCTTCCGACAAATATCTCCTTGTGCATATGGGAGAGCGGAGGTGACATGGCGATGGGAAGAGCTTTGCGAGGTACCGGAAGTAGCGGGTGGAACGAAAATCCACTCGTACTTCCAGTTCGTTCTTAGTACGACGTGCATTCCACAGAAAGATATGTGGTATAGGCACCACTATGTAGATCCTGGCCGTATGTCACAGATCTGATGCCGGTACACACACAGGAGCTGGATAGGAGACAAGCTGAGCATGACACCACTCTTGCAGTCTACATCATGATACATCATGCTGCTTCTACAGGTCTAATGTTTTCCTCTTCACACTGCATATACATATGTAGGTCATCATAGAGTGTGTCCATGTTGATGAAGGAGATTTATTAGGTTGGATTTCATGTATTTATTTATTGGATTGGATTGCATTGCATTGCATTTAATGTTTGATTACTCCTATATTGAGCTTGGAGTGCGTAGTGATTGTTGTTGATGTTTACAGAACAATACAAGCTACTGACATAAGGAATGAAAAACTTCCCCCCCTCTCCCATTTCCTCAGCCTCTTGGGGAGTGGTCTGTAGAGGTGGGTGTGCCCTATTTTAGGAGTGCACTTGGGAGTAACATTATTGTCTATGTGCCTATAAATGTGTGAAGAGACTTGTCATATTTTGCTTTGGCTCGGAAGAAGAGGGTCCTCCCTCGAAACGCGTCAGCCATCACGCAATACTGTCTAGTCTTCTGGGATCTTGGGTTCCTGTTTTGGACTAGAAAGAAACCGTTTGGTGTTGCTGTATATCTGATATACCTATACATTATGGTTGTATGTGAGTACAACCATTGCTGTTTTTGAATCTATTGAAACATATTTTTTGGTAATGCACAAGGTCGGTGCACCTTCCTTTTCTCCTTATATGTTCCAGTTTCAAGAGCACCCATTGTTCTAAGGAAAGTAGCAAGATGAGCGGCATTTCATACGATTAACTAGACTGCGCCACACTAATCGTGACTAAGCACCCGAGCACAGGAGATTTTGTACATTTTTTGCTTTTCACACTTCACACATGTTACATGCTTGACACACATCCTAAATTCAATGGTTCAGCATTTCTTGACCAGGTGCCCAAGCTTACCAGATATTCTGAGGCAGGCCAGAAAGGTCTGTGGTCATTTCCGCCGGTCATACAATGCCAGTGCTTGACTGACTGACATTCAGCGGGCGTTGAACCTGCCCACCAACCTCCTCATTTGTGACATGTCCACCAGGTGGGACTCAACATTGGCAATGCTGCAGCGGCTGCACGCACAGCAGAGGGCCATCAATGAGTACCTCTGTGAGTATGGCACCAGAACAAGCTCAGGTAGCTACTGATCAAGGATGCATGCACTGTCCTGTCATCATTTGAGGAGGCCACAAGGATGGTGAGCAGCGACAATGCATGCATCAGTGACACTGTCCCTCTAGTCCTCCTGCTGGAGCACATGCTTTGTGGAATCATGGACAGGGCACTTGAGGCAGAACAGAGGGAGGAAGAGGAGGACTTCCTTTCCTCTCAAGGCCCCGTTTATGCAGATAGCATTCCTGCAGGGGCACCAAACACACACGAAGAAGAGGAGGAGGAGGAGGATTGTGTGTGCATAGATGTAGAGGATAACAAACAGCAGTCTTAAAGGGATGGTTTTCAATTCCCAGAAACTCAAGGAGTTGTACGTGGCTGGGAGGAGGTAGTTCCTGACAATGTCATCTTCAGTGACCCAGAGGACTCTCATGTCTGCTCAAACTTATGCTGCATAGCCTCCCTGATTCTACAAAGCCTGCAAAAAGACCCCAGGGTTCGTGGTATCCAGGAGCAGGATCATTACTGGCTTGTAACCCTTCTTGATCCATGTTACAAGGGTAAAGTTGCAGAGCTCATCCTGCCTTTGCAGAGGGAGCAGAGGATGAAACATCTTCAGGATAGCTTGAAGAAAAGTTTGTGCAATGCCTTTCCAGACCTTGGGAGGTTACCATTTCCTGCTGCTGGACAAAGTGTTTCTGAGGCTTCCTTCAATCAGAGGAAAAGCGATGAAGAAGGTGGCCGGCTGACCGATGCCTTTTAACAATTTTTCAGTCCTCGGCACCCAGGGGTGATAGGTTCAAACAACCATTGTTAGCATCTGCATTATATGGTGCAGTAATATCTAGGGGCAAGAGCAGACCTTTCCAACTGAGCATCCACTGAGTTACCTGGTCTTGAGGATGGACCACTGGCTGGAACTTGCTCAATATGCAACTGAGCTACTGGCCTGTCCTGCATCCAGCGTGCTTTCTGAATGGACACTCAGTGCTGCTGGAGTGCTGCTGAATCAAAGGGTGCACCTGTGCACAGACTCCGTTGATAGGCTCACATTTATAAAAATGAATCAGTCCTGGATCAGCAGCTATCAAGCCCCTGATGCTGATGCAACTGATTGAATTTGCTAGGGATCTGGGGTCCCTTGAAGACTGCCTATGCTGCCTATCCTATTCCTCCTGAATCCTGATGATGCTAACTTCCAATAATACTTTGGGCTAAGGCCCAGTTTTTCTGCATCTGTTTTACAGGGGCATGTCATAACATTTTTTTAAATAAATTAACAGCAGGGCCTTTTCCTGCTTCCAACAAGAGTAACTGTGAGGGGTTACAGTGTTCTGCCACCACCAACACTCAAGGCCCATTTTTCTGCACCTGTTTGACTGGAGCATATCAATACAGTTTTTAAAATAAATTGCAACAGCAGGGCCCGTTCCTGCGCCAACGAGAGTAAATGTGAGGGTTTACTGCGTACTGCCACCACCAACACTCAAAGCCCAATGTTTCTGCACCTGTTTGACTGGGGCATGTCATTACAATTTTTAAAATAAATGATAACAGCAGGGCCTGTTCCTGCGCCCAACCAGAGTAACAGCGAGGGTTTACAGTGTTCTGCCTCCACCAACACCCAAGGCCTAATTTTTCTGCACCTGTTTGACTTGGGCATGTCATTACAATTTTTAAAAAAAAATTACAAGAGCAGGTCCCGTTCCTGCGCCCAATGAGAGTAATTTTGAGGGTTTACAGTGTTCTGCCACCACCAACACCCAAGGCCCAATTTTTCTGCACCTGTTTGACTGGGGTATGTCATTACTATTTTATACAGTGCAGTACCCATAGTATATATAATACAGTTCAGACTATATGGTGCAGTCAGTGTAGTATATATAACACAGTGTATTGAAGTGGTTAAGGGGAACCCCACACCAAAATTAAAAACAAAAAGGGCCTGGTTTAGATTTTGGGGGGACCCCCAAATTTTTTCAGTGATTTTTGATCTATATTGACGGGAGACAGCAATACATTACAGCCGTGGCCAAGTTTCAATGACTTTTTTTCTTTAAAAATTTAATTTTGCTGTGGCACTGTACTAAATAACACACATATGCGTCACTTGCAGGCAGACTAAGGGGACCACCCAGGCACAATATTTAAAGGAATATTTAATTTTTTTTCTCTTTAATCATTATTAAAATCACTGCTCCTGAAAATCGATTGTTTTAAAAACTTTTTTGCATACACATCCCCTAGGGCAGTACCTGGGTCCCCATGCACATTTTATGACAATAACTTGCATATAAGCCTTTAAAATGAACACTTTTGATTTTTCCTGTTTGTGTCCCGTTGATTTTAATAGGGTTCGCGTATTTACACAAACATTTTGCCCGTTCGCAGTGTTCTGGTATGAACCGAATCAGGGGGTGTTCGGCTCATGCTCAAGCAAAAACAACTAGCATTTTTGGCCAGATGGTGATCTCAATACTAGTTTCCTTTTAACTGTTATCTACTGCAAATAACAATGGGAAATGCTTTAATTGGTTATGCATAGGTCCTCTAAAGTTACTTGTTTATAAACAGATTTTATGATGTTATAAAGCAGTGATGCTGAACCTTGGCACTCCAGATGTTTTAGAACTACATTACCCATGATGCTCAACTGCACTGCAGAGTGCATGAGCATCATGGGAAATGTAGTTCCAAAACAACTGAGGTGCCAAGGTTTGCCATTACTGTTATAAAGCATTCTGTACATATTTATTGACAGAATTCCTTCAGAGTGTGTCTTGTAACACACGTCATGACATTCTCTTAGCTATGTAGTAGATTATAGTGTAGTTTTGAAAAACTAAGAGTGACAAAGTCATGTTATTTTGTTCCATCAGCAGCAGAAATCTTCTGGGTTGCACTTAACCACTTCAGCCCCGGAAGGATTTCCTAGGTTAGGACCAGAGCATTTTTTGCGATTTGGCACTGCGTTGCTTTAACTGACAATTGCGCGGTCGTGCAACGTTGTACCCAAACAAAAGAGCTTTCTTTTGGTGGCATTTGATCCCCTCTGCGTCATTTCTGATTGCCGCTATAAACAAAACAAGAGCGACAATTTTGCAAATAAACCCAAATTTCTTACTTTTTGCTAAAATACAAATCCAAAAAAAATATAAAAAACATTTTTTTCATCAGTTTTGGCTGATTTATAATCTTCCTCATATTTTTGGTAAAAAAAAATTGCAATCGGCGTTTATTGATTGGTTTGCGCAAAAATGGCCGCGTTTACGAATGATGAGAATTCATTACTGGGGTTTTTATATTTTTTTTATTTTTTACTAGTAATGGCGGCGATCTGCGATTTTTAGCAGTACTGCAATTTTGCGGCATACATGTCGGACATTTTTGACACTTTTTTGGGACCAATGACATTTATACAGTGATCAGAAATTTAAACATCCACTGATTACTGCATAAATGTCATTGGCAGTGAAGGGGTTAACCTGCAGGGGGTGATCTAGGGGTTAACTATGTTCCCTGGGTGTGTTCTAACTGTGGGGGGGGGGGCTGGGCTACCATGGGCATGAGAGATCTAACTGATCCCAGTGACAGGGATCAGTAGATCTCCCATGCCCCCACTAACAGAGCGGGGAACCGCTGTGTTTACTTTGGCTGTTCCCCGTTCTTTGCCTGTGGCCGCTCATCGCGGCTCGCCGGCGGACATCGGGTCAGCCCAAGCCGTAGGCACACTCCTCAGGAGTACGGCAGGCGCGTGTGCCCCCTAGCGGCCACACTAGCTTTTTTACTGCGGTTCGCATCCAGCGTCCACACTGCCGCAGTAAATAGACGGTAGGCGGTGTGGAAGTGGTTAAAAAAATTTAAAATAGTAATAGAAATAATAATAATAATGTGTTTAAAGAGTGGTATGCATGCTTGCATTAAATAACAACCATTTATCATGTGTCTTGTCATCACAGTCCAAAAATGTAATTGGGTATTTATCAGGCATTTATTTATTTTTGAAGTAGCTGATACACATAGTATGTTCACAAGCCAGGATAGCTGTTTTCCTAGAGACCCTGTTTTGGACTGAAGCCGCATTCCTAGGTAATGTTAATTCAGGACTCCACAAGAATAACAATAGAAACCATGACTAACAATACTAGTGACTGTTTATTATCAACAACAAATATAAAAGCTTTTTAACTTGAAACTACCTTTTCATATGCGAAGGGTTATTTGAGCTCTCGGCAGCTTTTCCCATGACTTTTTACACATATAAAACCATTAATCTTTGAAGTTCCTCCCATTCTTGTTGTAACTCCTAGTTACTGTAATGTGGTACATATTTGTCTTGCCTTAACTCTTCCATATTCAGAAGAATGAATGTGTACATCTTGATCTATATAGAGTTCATTAGGATACCAAATGGCAAGAGTAAAGCGCTTCTTTGAAGGTACTGTAATAAATGACTAATGTTTCCTGAGGCTAAGGCTGAATAATACAATATGGTGCTGAATGAGTAACCACCTATTTGATAGTCATTCTATAGAATAACAAAACAGTGGCATTTAGAAACCTGACTTAGAGCAAACATAAAAGCATAGTGAGTACAAAGTAGCAAGTTAAAAGCTACAAGTCTTTGTGATTTAGTGCATAATGTCAGTTTGTAAAGGTAGCCATGGATATAGGAACGCAGTTGGACATGAAGGCAATTAACAAACTAACCACATTTTTTTCTGCCCAAAACACACATCCTTTTAATTGCTAAAGAATGCATGCTTGTGTTAAAAAATGTGGGAAAAGGGAGCAAAGGGGGGGCATCTCGGTAATCTACACATCTCTCACCTTACCAATGGCGAAAGCCTCCTATATGAATCACTGGGAGGAGGAATTTCAGTTTTCCTGGGACCTGGAGACCTGCCACATTTCTCTATCTATATCTTTTCAAGGTATCCTGAATACTACCCTGATGGAGGCTAGTGTTAAGGCTATCCACCAGATGGTACCTCACCCCATACAAGCTTGCCTCCATATATCCCTCAGCAGACCCACTGTGTTTTAGAGGATGCTCCTTATTGGGATCAATGCCACACATCTGGTGGGAATGCCCAAGGATACACCCATTTTGGAGAAAAAATTTTAACCTTATCGAGAGGCTGACCAAAACTCGGGTTTCCAGGTCCATGGAGATTGCTCTTCTTAATGCACATATCACGAATCTTTCTAAACCAAATAGGAAACTAGTGCATTTCATTCTGCTCGGGGCCAAGCTTACTATAGCAAAAGCTTGGAAACAACCTAAGATCACCTTTGCAGCTACCATATGAAAAGTTTCCTGGATCATGTCTCAAGAGAAGTTATCCAGCATTCTCTTGGACTCAACTAAGAGGTTTGGGGATATCTGGGAACCCTGGGCAATCTACATAAGTATTTCTTTCATACCGGGTCCAACCCTACCCCTAGACTCTACCAAATCGATATCACCTTAGGTGCTCTTTTCACTCTCCTTCTCTCTTTTTCTCTGTCCTATCTTTTTCTTTCCTTTCGGTACTACAGTTATTGAGTGCTATTAATTAGCTGGTTTATAGCTGACTCAATACCAGTAGGATGGTGTAAAGTGGGACTCAGACTCCTCATTTATTATCTTTCCCACAATCCGACTGAAGAGGAGAGACGTGAGTTACCTTCACAGTCTCACTAGAGGGTGCAAAACCCCCCCCCCAGGCACAGTTTGTTCCCATTTTGGGGTGCCGGTGGATGGGGAAGTGGAGCCTCCCATCACTATCCACAGGGAATGGTATCCTTAAGGCACCGCTTACTTTTGAATAATTACATGAAAACGGAAAGTTAATCCAAGAGTTCTATAAACCTCTCTGTGGACTTTTTCATACGATGTATCATTCTGTGTTTCTTTATTCTATGATGTAATGTACCTAGTTCTTGTTATTTCCGAAACTGAAATAAAATCTTTGAAAGTAAAAGATGTGGGAAAAGGATCAAACCTATACATTTTCAATTTACTTAGCTGAGGGTATTGCTGTCACTAAAACCTAAAACTAGTTCTCAGATACATAGTAGGAGTCCTATCTTTCTCTGTCTAGCAGGCCAGTAATTTCATTCACCTTCCACCCTGAAGTCATAGCCAAATGGCCATAACTGAGTAAAGCAGCAGAGGCGGTGTAGCATGCACATAGCTAAGTGGTGCTGCGCATTGCAGGAGCTCCAAATATCTAGCTGCCCATGAAGACTAATTATCATCATCTCTAGCTCACCCTTGGATGCCACTCCTCAAAACAACCTTCTTGAGCCTTCTGCAGGCCCCAGGTGGCAGCAGGTGAGGAGTTAAGTCTTCGCCACACACAACTCCTAGAAGCTTGAAGGCAAACCCTGCTAAACACTGCAGAGAGGCCTCAAGCTTACGAAAATCAATAAATAAATCGACTTTCACCAAACTCTGAAATGCTAGAAGTTGTATATGGTATTGCTACCCATTATACGTGAGGATCATAACAGTTTCCACATCATCTTTCCCATTTGTTTTGCTCAGAAGCAGTCAGTTACCCACACACACAACACACCTCAAAGACACCTCACTAAATCATTATGTTTGCACATTGATAACTTTGGAAAACAAACATGGGAGATACAATATGCAGCTCAGAGGCATCTCAAAGCAACAGGGATGTCTAACCTTGATGCTACAGTGCTAGCTCTATTTACCATAATTTAAGATTGCCCCATAGGGGAACATTTCACCATAGATTTTTTGAAATACTAAGATTTTTTAAATCTCTTGATCTTCCAAATTTAAAGTGATTGTAAAGCTTTAACTCTTTTATATACAGGTATAATAAAACAACACACTATTGACACAGACAGCACTGCCTGGCCTCTTCCCCTGCTCCCTCATCGCAAGATTTGATTGACCACAGCAGAAGGCAATGGCTGCCACTGCTATCAATTTGCTCAGTGAGGAGGGTGCTCTCATGCACAGCTCTGGATCGAGGTCAGGCACAGGTAAGTATAAGGGGGGTGAGGGGATCCTGTGACACAAACTGTTTTTTGCCTTAATGCGGAGATTTCAGTAAAGTGAAAAAAACCTTTGGGCTTTACCACTTTAAAGCGGTTTTACCTTCATGTATTCTCATAGACACACAGAGGCAGCTCTGGAGTGAGCATGCATGAGTGGCCCCAGAGCAAGCAGCTTGCTAAGGGAGCATGCAGGACAAGGAGTGCCAGTGGGTGACCTGAGAAGAGGAGGATTAGGGTAGCTCTGTGCAAAATCATTGTACAAAGCAGGTAAGTATGACTTGTTTATAATTTTTTTAAAAATCTGAAACTTCACAGCTTTAACTAATTAATGCTTTAACTATTGAATCTTGGACAGACACAAGCTCAACCCCCCTGCCTCAAAAGAAATTGATAAAAAACCTTTTCTCAACAGAAAGCAAAGAGACCAACAACAATACCCCCTGCATGCTCAGAGACTGAACAGATCCTATCTGCGGACCCAGACGCATGAGACCCGTGCAGAGTTGAGAAAGTACAGACACTAATGCTTGAGATAGCTTTTCTTACTTCTAAAACAACTTTGCTCAGGGGCCTAGTTATGTATCATGCCACCCTCACTTGAATATGAAATATATGGGAATCTGATGGCAGCAGCAAGCTAATAGTCACCAATAGCATTTCTCAATCCTCCAACCAGTTCTTAACAACTCCATTTTCACTGGGGTGTATGCAATGTCTGGATACTGATTTTTTTGTATATCTACAACCTACTGTCTGATGAGACTGCTCTAGTATACACATGATAATCCACACCACTAGCAATAATGGAAGGTGTTAACCCAATAGCAAAAAAAAATACTTATTATGCAAATGCATAAGACTCAACCTGATAGCTCCAACTATGCCATACAGAGAACACAAAATGTTTCTATGGCCTAAATAAAATTTCCGTGGAAGACTTATTCTCTACTACTATCATTAAGTTATGGTCAGGATCCCATATACTCTCCCCCTTGTTCCTAACCTACCCTTCCTAGTTCTCCTTTGACACTACTCTACAAGCAGATATGGACCATTGCCATCTAAGACCTTTCTCTCATCTTGAGAAAGGTTCCCAATTACACTTTTTACTGACTATAGAAAGGAAAAATTGCAGAACAAAATTTGCACTTTTACTTAGTTATAACCTACCTGTAGATGAAAGACCAAGTTTTTCTTATCATAATAATAATGAAAATGTGTCTCTTTTTTACCATGCTCATTATGACTAAATCACACCGGTGTCACCATTTCACATCAACGCTCACCCCCTCACCCCCTCTCCCCCATCCCCTTTTGTATCCATGATCTGGAAGGTTACAACCTAAAGGCCAGTGGACAATGGCAGTTGTGTCTCCACCTTGCCCTAGCCTGGCCAATGATGGTGCTCGAATCCTACTTGGAGCAGGGAAAGGGATGCACTTTACAATCTTTACCCTGGGTGTCAGAAGCTCTTGTCCCTGAACTAATTATAATATTCTAAGCACAGCTGGGACCAGTAAATAAAAAAATGTTCTGTGTAGAAGAGGCTATTCGTGCAGAGAGCTGTTACTTGGGGCTCCAAAATCTAAAACAGCCTTTCTCAACCAGGGTTACATAGAATCCTATGGTCCTTTGAGCAATAAGAAATTTCTGCCTCACTGGGCGGAGTTCTTTCCAGTGACCACAAGTGCATTCTTCCCAGTGACCATCACACTAATGTACTGTGAGATGTAGATAAAGTAATTGTTAGTAGGGTTTCCTGGAAGCCATACAGTTATTTCAAGGGTTCCTTCATGCTAAACAGGTTGAGAAAGGCTCCTGTGATTCCAATCTGGTCTTGGTGTGCAGCTATTACAGAAGAGCATTCAGGTTTTTAAGGTGTAGTTTTTTAGTGCCTCATTAACTTGTGTACTATATGATAACTCTGTAGCAATAATAGACATCCACCCACACCAATGTAGCAGTTCAAGGCTGTCATCTGTGAAAGATAAGGGTATTAGGCTATTTATGGGATTGTCAGTTTCCAACTAAATGTACCAAGCAATTTGTAGGTCTATTATTTACTGGATAAGCATGCCACACATTTTAACTTTTGTTCTACTAGAGATAGACAGTTGAGCAGTGTATTCTTTCATGCTGTACAGAACCTTCTTTGCCTGAATGCCACGTATTTGTTATCTAAGTGTACATTACACAGTAATTATTGTTGTTCCTGTTAAGAAGCAGTAAAAATCCAGACTGTCATTGTGAGTCATTCCTTTGCAAAAGGGACAATGTTTGAAATCATTAAAGAACCATTATTGCAAAAAAAATATTGCATTGTCTTAATTATATGCTGTTATTGCATGGAATTATAGTAAATGGTATATTTATTATTTTATTTTACGAGCAGATATGTATTTCTTTCTTCATTTTTACATGCAGAAAAATCTGTCTATCAAAAAGCAGAGGCTTTAGGACAAGCTATAAGACTGCCAGGTGAGCATGAGTAGCTGCAGTAATGTTTTCTTGTGTAACTGTGCACTGTGGTGTGTTGTGATAATGTGCACAATACTACAATGCGTGTTAAAACATATTACATGCGAAAATACATTGCAGTGCCATTCAAATGGCATTCGAGTTCACTAAGGCAATGCAGTTCAAAGGCACATGCACTGCAATGCACCAAAATGCATGGTAACACACTATCGTGCACTGTCACATGCTGACTTGCCAAAATGGTGCATGTCGTTTTATTTTTAGATATTTGCACCCAGACTAAATGTTCCCAGTGTAGATACAGTCAATGACAAAAAATGAAAAACTCTTGTTTGCTTTATCTAACATGAAAAAGAGTGTTTGCTGGAGTTGAGATTTAATGTTCCTATTAATAACATCCTACTGATAGTGAGGATATGTACTGTATTTCCTCCAGGGATTCCAGATTTACCACTTGATGACGAGAGTAAATACATACTTAAGAGGACTGCAATTTAACTGCAAGAGTGCTTGATAAGTTCACTAAAACAGGTCAGTATAACTTTACAAAAATTTGTAAATCCATCAAATTTTTTATTAGAGTGAGGAAGGTTAGAAGAACCACTGAATTTTTAGTGCTACCTCACTTCCTGTCCTAGCGACAACTGTTTTACTATACATGAAATGAACGGAAATCAATAGGGGAATAGACAGCACTAAAAGCTGGCAAGGGTTTTACCCTTCCCTCCCCAACAAAATAATGTATTTTTAATCAATGGGACAGTAAATGATGGGAAGTCCCTTTAGCGGAGCCCCCATATAGTGGTATACCCTAAGAGAAGTTTCAACCTATCCCCAATCCATTGAAGACTATAAAAAGGGCTTGCTGTCAACTTTAACAAGGTTAAACATACTTCACAAAATCTCAGAATAAAATTCAGGATACATAGCCCAGCACTTCTGCAATATAAAAACAAATTTGACACAATTTCCACATCCAAAAATTTGGGTTCTCTTGTCAATAATTGAACATCTAAGAATAATTGGCCTATGGTACTGAATAAGACGTTGCCCCAACTCATATTTAATTAGGTGACATAGTACATTTAGCAATAACCTCCTCATTTTAAGGTGTGTTTTGGGAAAGCTCTGTTAATGTTTGATATGAAGTGATGTGCAGTTCATTTGTTTTTACTCAAGACATTCAGCCATTTGTACTAATTAAACGTTCTGTAGTATAACTAAAGGCAAACTTTTTTTATAGAATAGATTAGAATACCAATTATTATTATTATTTGTCAGGATTCATATAGCGCCAACAGTTTGCGCAGCACTTTACAACATGAGGGCAGACAGTACAGTTACAATGTAGTTCAATACAGGAGGAATCAGAGGGCCCTGCTCATTAGAGCTTACAATCTAAAAGGGAGGGTCAAGTGATACAAACGGTAATAACTGTGTGGGATGAGCTGATGGAGAAATTAAAAGTACAGTTGTTAGGTGGAGGTGGGATATGCTTCTCTGAAGAGAAAGGTTTTCAGGGATCACCTTAAAGTGGACAGAGTACGTGACACTCAGACAGATTGGGGTAGGGAATTCCATAGGGTGGGAGAGGCTCGAGAGAAGTCTTGGAGGTGAGCGTGGGAGGAGGTGACAAGGGAACTAGAGAGCAGGAGGTCTTTGGAGGAACGTAGAGAACGATTAGGTTGGTATTTTGAGACTAGGTTAGTGATGTAGCTTGGAGCCAAGTTGTGGATGGCTTTATAAGTAATTAAACAAATAATCTGGTATAATACTTCAAGTGGTAATAAGTGTTTCAAACTCAGTGCACGTCTTCCTGTGCTGAATGCTCCAGTGGCTGTGCAATAACCTCCACCTCGCCATGGAGGTGAGTGCATAGATTGTACTAAGGTGGAGGTTATTGCACAGTCACTGGAGCATTCAGCACAGGAAGACACACACTGAGTTTGAAGCACGTATTACCAATTGAAGCATTATACCGGATTATTTGTTTATGGACTATTACATTTATATATTAAGATGCATGCACTTTCCTATACAAATGGGAGTTGTAGAAGCATTGGAGCACTGATCACTTTTGTGATCTCTCTGTTTTTTGCACTGGCACTTTATGTGTATATCAGTATTTGCACATCTGTTATTAAGTGGTAGAATACTGCGCCGTATGTTACACCCATTTTTTGCTATATATGTGTAACTGTGAACACAGACCCATACTGCAGCATTTCATACTACCCTTTTATATACTGTCCAATTGCATCACTCTTTGGCACACGTATTAGTATTTATTTCATCACACCCACTAGTGGTAGCACAGGGGAATACACGGTTTTATATTTTGTAAGTTATTGTTAGAATTTTGAATTTATTTGTTGGGTAAGAGAGGGATGGCAGACACTGAATGGTTGGTAAGGTGGATGAGTCTGGCAGCAACATTCATGATGGACTGAAGGAGGGATATCTTATACAAATGAGTTTTAGGAGAGCAGTTTCTGTGGAGTGTTCAGGGTGAAATCCAGACTGAATGGGATCAAGAAGGTTATTCTTAATGACGTGGTCACTCAGTTGGTTGTAGACCAGACGTTCAAGGAGTTTGGAGGAATAGGGAAGCATGGAGATGGGGCATAGGTTGCTAAGAGTGGTTGGGTCCAAGGAAGGCTTTTTAAGTATGGGAATGACTAGTGGATGTTTTAGAGAGTTCTAGAAATTTGCCAGATGAGAGGGAGAGACTGACAATGTGAGTTAGAGAGTGTAGGATAGAGCCAGAGGGTGACCGCAGTATTTGAGAAGGGATAGGGTCCAGGGGACAGGTAGTTAGGTAGGCATTAATAAAAAGTTTAGCATTCTCGTCTATTGTAGTAGGGTTGAATTAGGGAGGTGTTAATTGTACCTGTGGACATGGGGTGCTAAGTGGGGGGGATATCTGTAGAGTGGATATTTCATCAAAAATTATGTCAATCTTATTTTTTAAATGATTGGAAATCTCCTGGGCAGTAAATGAGTTAGTGGGTGGAGGCCGTGGAGGATGAAGTAGAAAGTTAAAGGTAGAGAAGAGTTGAGGGTGACTGGATGAGAAGGTGTTAATGAGAGTGATAAAATGAGTCTGCTTGGCAGTTTGGAGGGAAGAATTGTATTTTGGGGGGCAGATTTATATTGGTTGAAGTCTTTCTGAGACTTAGACCTATGCCACAGACACTCAAGAGTGCGGCTACATTTTTTGAGATTTCTGGTGTCATCTGTTTGCCAGGGTTGTAGAGGTTGGGGGCCTGATTCTGTGTGTAGTGAAGGGAGTAAACTTGTCCAGAGTGGACTATGACCAGAGTTCCTGTATCTTCCATAGTTGGTTTTAAAGGGATGCCCCCTGCTCAGCCCTGTTGTCTTGCAGTTGCAGCCTGTGGGAGCATGGACTAGCCTTCTGGAGCACAAGATGCGGGTGCGAATTGTACTTCCCTGCTGTGTGTTACCTCTCATTATGCTTGTCCCCTTGCTGAAGTTGGAAACATCAGGGGCTGTGTGGTCCCATGACCCCAAAATAAAGCATTAGAGGAAGGTACATAGCAATTTTTAGGGGGCAAAGTGCAAGCAATTTCAAATCCTAATTTTGGTTTGCTGTGTTATTACTGATTGTTACTGATGTATGCACAATTACTTTACATTGTACCTGAACTGAAAAAGTGAAGATGAATTATGTTATAGTGAACATTTAGAAATACTAATACTGTGCCTGAGCAGTACCACAAAATCGCATTTCTTTAAATTTCCTCCTGAAAAAATAACAGGCATTTCCTGGTGAGTAAGGGTGCCTAGGGATTCCTGTGCCTCCAGATTCAAAGTTGGAAATCTGCAGTTTGAGGCTGCTAATCTCAGGTGGATTGAGAGTAAAGTCCCATACACACGGGCAGAATGTCAGGAGACATTTGCTGGTACAAAAAATACCGGCCGGCATTCTGCCCGTGTGTATGTCTGTCTGTCTGACAGAAGCCAGCTATTCAGCCAGCTTCTGTCAGACGTGCATGCTGGAAAACCAGCAGCCGACCAACTCCCCATCAGTGCTCTCAGCCAATGACAGAGAGCGCTGATCGGAGTGTTCTGGTGGGAGGCCATCCCCCTGTCAGAACACAACTGCTCAACGGGGGAGATTGCTGCACCAACCTTGCATGGTTAGTACAGTGGCTCCCGACCGGGGCTGTCAGTTTTTTTTATTCAACCCGAGGGGTTGCACAGAAAAAACTGTAGTGTGTACCAGGCATAAGATTAGGTGATATCACTGCTGCAACACTCACTGTTCTACTTGCTAGAGGCCCTGATGTGAAGAAGCAAAACCTTGCCTCTACCAAGATGGCTGCCTCCACATCAAGACAGTGCAGTACAAGGCATTGTTGCTGAAAGATCAATTGCATGGAGGCTAAAGGTAACACTGGTAACATATTCTTTGCCTTATCCCTACCTTTTTTTGGACACAGCTTCAATAGCTTAGTTTTTTCCTAATAGTTATCATTATGAACTGAGCCACACAAGAGTTAATACTATTTAATCACTGGCTGCATTTAATTATAGCAAGTGTTATAACTATCACCGGTATTAATAGCTCTGAACTGTATATTTATAGTGCAAACCATACTGAAACATGCCAATATTAGCTTTTCAATCACTTGTGCAATACTTGAGAGCTTCAGAGAATAATTTGCCAATTATGGAGTATTGAGCTGTGTACATGGCTTTCCTGCTTATGGAAGATATTATGTATCAGTCTTCGCCTCTTGCTACGTGTCCACAACAATGAACCTATATTCAGCTGATGCATTAAAACAAAAGCAACTGGCAGAGGTAGTGCAGTCCTGGGGATTAGACACACTGATGTAGTACCATCTGTATTTGTTTTCATAGCTGCTCAAGGGAACATATATTAGTCTGAATGTAATCCTCTTGATTCCCTAAAGATTAAACTAACATATAGGTCTAGAGTGATTTACATGACATGAAGGTTTAACACTCCTCCGCTGCCATTCACATTCTAATTAGTGTGAAACAGAAGCACTTTCCTAAACTATGGACTTAAATGTGAGGAGTGTTACACTTTCCATAAACTGTCTGGCTTAAAACATCGTCTGTCATGCGGATAATGAATCAGATTTTTACTGAAGGGAGTCAGAAAAAGAAAAAAGATAATTTTAAGATTATAGGTTACAATCACATTTCACTTTTGTGGGTGGTTTATGGATCTTTAAAAAGAATTAATAAGATTTATATTTTGATAGACTATTAGTAACTGACATTGACTTCACTGTGCCTGCAGATGGCCATAGACCCTTTAGGCTTTTTGGTGCTTTTTGCACCACATTTTTATGCATTTTCGTGTGCATTTTTGATGCATTTAATGCTTCATGCTGTTTTTTCTTTGTAAGAGGGGGCGACTGGTTGTTAAACACAAAACCTTACCAAAAATGCATGCATATGCATTAAAGGGATCCATAGTAAAACCATACTAAATCAATTGTCTTGCGCTCCTACCCTTCTGAAAACGCACTAAGAAACTCACAGGTGTTACGGTATGAGTAATGTCAGAATTGAAAAAATCAATGGAATTGTAAGCATGGAACTGTAAACACTCTTTGATGAAATAACATAAGGAAAATATACAGTAGTTGATATATTGTGACACAATTAGGTATGAAATACGGGTTATAATCAAATTCCACTCTTATGGGTGGTTTAAGGATTTTAAAAAATGGGCTTTAATGGACTATAAATAAATTACATTGACTGTGCTTTTCCCTCAGATGACCTTAGACTCTTTTACAGTACATGTAATGTCAACAATGAAACATTTTTTAGCTTCTCGTATGCATTGAGTTTCTTGTGCAGTAGAGTGCATAGAATTGTAGACACTCCATGATCAAATATCAGAAGTAACATATAGTTTATATATTATGACATGAAATGGTTTGAAATATTATAAGTTGTTATCACTTCCCACTGTTATGGGTGGTTTATGGATCATTGAAAAAAATACAATTCAAATTTTAATGAAGTATCAATAACTGACATCGACTGTGCTTTGCCCTCAGATGACCATAGGCTCTTGTACAGTGCAAGTAAGGTCAACATTAAAAAATCTTTCAGCTTTCCATGTGCATGATTACAATTTCATGTGTATTGTAAGCACTCTATGATCAATGGTGCAGACTCTCTCAGAATTTCAAAATTGATAGACAGTATCTTGACAGGCATCCTATTTTAGAGTAGGATTTTCAGATAGGCATGGCTTCATATAGGGTACCAGTATTACAGCGGTTCTAACCCTTGTCCTACTCTATCCATCACCTTGATATTTAATGATAGAAGGCAGTAGGTGGGAAACAGCAACTAAAGAACAAAATAAATATAAAAACACTTTTTAAATTTAAGAAAATCATAATATTTTTTACATTAAATTTTATATCCACCTTCGCAGACAAATTTGATAGCATCCCACTATATGTTTTGGTCTCGAGATCTCCACTGTACAGATTTCTCACTCACCCCACACTCTTTGTCCTCCTGCACAATCAATACTCTCATTTAACCCAGCTACCATAGAGGAAGAGGAAGTCACTAAACTTCTCTCTAACGCCCACCTAACCTCCTGCCCCTGGACCCCGTTCCTTCTCAAATACTACAGTCACCCTCTGACTGTATCCTACACTCTTTAACTCATATCTTCAACCTCTCTCTCCCTACTGGCATATTCCCCAACCCCCTAAAACATGCACTAGTCACTCCCATCCAAAAAAAGGCCACACTGGACCACACCAATCTTAACAACCTAAGGCCCATCTTCTTACTCCCTTTTGCCTCCAAAATCCTTGAAGTCTACAACCAACTGAGTGACCACCTCACTGAAAACAACCTTCTTCATCCCCTTCAGTCTGGATTTCTTCCACAGCACTCCACAGAAACTGCTCTCCTCAAAACTCACAAACGACTTACTAACAGCTAAAACCAACGGGCATTATTCTGTACTCTTACTCTTGGACCTTTCCCCTGCCTTTGATACAGTTGATCACCCCCTCCTCCTCAACAAACTCAATTTACTTGGTCTCTATGGCTGTGCTCTTCGTTCATTCGAATCTTACCTATCTCACCGCACCTTCAGTGTCACTTACAACTCCACTTCCTCGTCTCCAACTCCTCTTACCGTTGGGGTCCCCCAAGGTTCTGTCCTTGGACCCCTACTATTCTCGATCTACATGTCCTCCCTGGGTCAGCTGATAACCTCCCATGGCTTCTGCTATCATTTATATGCCGATGACACCCAAATTTATCTCTCTACCCCTCAGCTCACCCCATCAGTCTCCTCACAGATCACTGCTTTACTAACAGACATATCAACCTGGATGTCACAGCACTTCCTCAAACTGAATCTATCTAAAATTGAGCTCATGATATTTCTTCCTCCACATGCCCCTTCCCCTGACTTCTCTGTTAAGGTCAATGGCACAACTATTATTATGTCCCCACATGCCAGGGTGCTAGGGGTAACCCTAGACTCTGAACTGTCCTTTCAAGACCACATCCAATCCCTGTCCAAATCATGCCACCTCAGCCTGTGCAACATCTCTAGAATACGCCCCTTTTTAACCAATGACACCACCAAGCTTCTAATTCACTCTCTGGTTATTGCTCGCCTTGACTACTGCAACTCTCTCCTCATTGGATTACCTTTACATACATTATCCCCCCTTCAATCAATAATGAATGCTGCTGCAAGACTTATCCACCTTACAAACCACTCTGTGTCCTCCACCCCTCTCTGCCAAACTCTTCACTGGCTTCTACTCACCCAACAAATACAATTCAAAGTACTAACAATAATTTACAAAGCCATCCACAACTCTGCCCCCAGCTACGTCTCTAACCTAGTCTCAAAACACCAACCAACCACCCTCTTCGGTCCTCCCAAGACCTCCTGCTCTCTAGCTCACTTGTCATCTTCTCCCATGCTCGCCTCCAGGATTTTTCCAGAGCTTCTCCCATCCTTTGAAATGCCCTGCCCCAATCTGTCTGACTGTCTCCTAATCTATCCATCTTTAGACGGTCCCTGAAACCTTTTCTCTTTAAAGATGCCTATCCTGCTTCTAACTAATACACTGTTGATTGCCGTTGTCACGATGGAATAAAAGCACTTTATTATTATCTGATCCCCAAGAGTGCCGGCTCATCTTTTGCTTTGATTCTGCTAACCTATCGGAATGTATGGAGGACATTTGTGAAGCCTGAGCACCTGGGGGAGATGCAGCAGCTGATTGCCTAAATCCAAGCTCCACTGATCAGAGCAGTGTCTCATGTGTGTTAGTGGTTGTTTAACTAATACACTGTCTTACTTTCTACATCATCTCATCCCCCACAGCTATTACCTTTTTCTATCAATTGACCCACCCTCTTAGATTGTAAGCTCTAATGAACAAGGCCCTCTGATTCCGCTTGTACAAAATTGTGACGTAACTGTACTGTCTGCCTTCATTTGGTGCTATTGGAGCTATATAAATCCTGTATAGTAATAATAATAATGTGCTCCCATTAACACAGCATATCTAAAAATTATTGTAAAAAAATATCTTTTTATAAAAAGATATATAAAATTTTGTTTGGAGCAGGCTGCAAGTTACCTTAAACAATTTGAAATGACAGTAAAGACAAGAGGGACACAGTGAGTTTTTTTTCTCTTTAAATACAGCTTCTATATCTTTAATACTTTTAGGACAGACAGTGTTCAAATTTAGTTTACAACTGGTAACAAGGTCTGCCAGTACAGTATATCCAGGGTTTTTATTCTCTGTGACATTGGTGATCAGGACAATTAAAGAGAGTGAATCTCCCTAACAAATATATATTTAATAATTTGATTCATCACACATTCAGCTGCTAATGTTTATGGCCCCTTTCTAAACCCCCAAAAACACTCTGGCAAGGATTGGTTTCATTATGAATACATTAGGGGGTGATAGTGAGCAAATAAAACCCACCAAAGTGAGCAAATGTGCAAGGTGAACTGGCTGATCATTCTCTTTTCCACTAGAACGGAGGAAATATTTTTTTGTGGCACTGCAGTCCACATGGCAAGTTGCACAATATACAGCAGTGGGTCCTGGCGCTAAACATAATAAATATGTTGTGTTGCCTGTTTTTCTTGGGGAACCATTTGATCTTCGATGGCTGGCCTTGGCCCTTAAATACTACTTTCATAACTTACCATTGTAACAGTAAATAAAGAAAGAAAATTCTCACCTCTTTCTGATCAAACGTAGTACATTGCTGTAATATGCACAGCCTTTCTTTACATGACTTGCTATCTTTACTATTACTTGTTTAGTGTAAACACAGATCAATTGCATTTCATACAAGATTAACTAAAGAAATTAAAGAAAGTTGCAAATACAATGCACGTACAATAGATGTAAGTAAAAATCTGGACTGTGATCTTTGATTATCTTTATTTGATATCAGTGCTGATTATACAGCAGTAATAGTTAATATATCAGAAGAGCCATTACCACTACTACAAGCATGTAAATGTAAATGTGTTCTTGCTTTGATCTGGAATTTGCAATCCCCCATGCTCTTGCTACTTTTTCTCCATAACAACACAAGGAATGAATTAAAGATGCAACCTATTCCTAACAATAGCATGGTAACACATCCTTACATCTACATCATCTAAAGACTTCTGGCTAGGCTTTTGTGTTCACCAGCCAAGCTATCAAAAATCAGTTGGATAAAAACCTTTGGAACATTTAGCAGCATTATCACAAAAATAAAATCCTCATTGTTTAAATGGAAAGCTGATTTGTGTACACATAGAAAATAGAGTTCTTTATAGACCTTAACCAGAAACTCTTTGGCTTTGTGCAAGTATAGTAAGCCCCCATTCTCCATCCTTTGACTGGCTGCCATTGGTAAATAAACTACTCATGCCTCAGTATTAAAGTGAAATACCAGAATTTTGCTTATATTTTTATTTATTATTCTTCTTAATTGACCATCACAGTTTTAAAAAAACAAAATAAAAAGCTTTCACTGCAATATTCTGCTTCAATCCAGTACTCTCCCAGCAGAAAGTCTGCTCCTCGACTAAAAAGCAATCCTCTTCTAGAATGAGTTATGGCCAATGTCATTCATCCCCCCTGGCTGTCATGAAAAGCTCACAGTATTCCTACAGTGAACAGTGCTCACACATCATTACATAAGTGACAGGAGTGGAGACTTGGCACCACCACAGTACCTGCAAATCATCATGCAAGTGACATTTAATGTAGGTGTAAAGACTGACCAATATGGTGCTCACATGTCATTATGTAAGTGACATCCAGTGCAGAAGTAAAGATTGGTCACCTCCATGGTGCTCGCACATCATTATGTAAGTTAGATAGTGCAGGAGTAAAGTCTATCCACCACCACGGTGCTCACACATCAATATGTAAGTGATGTTTAGTGCAGGAGTAAAGACTATCCACCACCATGGTGCTCACACATCATTATGTAAAACCCTGTAAACACGGGCTGAATGAAAATGTCCGACATTTGGCCCATGTTCAGGGATAAAGTCTGGCCATTGCCATTATGTACACTGGTCACTGATATCAGTGGACAAGAAACGGAAGGATCTGTGACTCCATATGACTTGCCTGAAGACTTATATATATTTTGGAAAGGGGTTCCACACAGTTAAAATACAGCAGTCCCAGTTTTCTTGATAACTATACAAAGGTTTATTTTAAAGAATGCATTAATAATTGTTTACATTATGTGACTCTCTGTAGCATTTAGGATTCTCCCATTGCAGGAACATGAAAAGGGCCTGAGACATCACAGAACCAGACCAAGGACACCTGGAAAAAAGGTATGCATATTGATTTTTTTTTTAAAGGTCGCATTTGTGCTCTAATTGGAGTAGGTGGCAAATTTTAGTAAGAGTGCCCAAGCTTGGTGTTGGGTTTAAAATCAAAGCATGTTCATCACTACTATCGCAGCCATGAGCATATTTCAACCCTCTGATTGCCATGACATAAAGTATTGATCCTTGGCAGTGCAAATACTAAATGTTAAAGCTGATTTCTGGGGAAAACAGAAAAGCTCCCTTGCAGCGAGGCTGCCTTTGCATGGTAAGCTGTAAATACTTGTAGCCAGATGACTGGCCTAAGAATGAGAGTGAAGTAAAAACTGGTTGCAGATGCTCTCTGTAGCTGCTGCCCTGCAGTGCTGAACTAGTTAAAAGCTGCGTCAGCAAGAGGAGGGAGCGGCTGAGAAGGAAGTGTACAACAGATTGAATCAGGCAGCAATGCACTGTGGGAACTGTAATCTGAAGGAGAAACTATGTTGTGGTGATCAAAACATTTTGAACTACATGCCCCAGAGAGGAGATTCCCAGGAGGAGTGGAATAAGTTGCATTTTCCTGGGATGTGCAGGAATTAACTTGCTCTTGCCATGAGGGAGACCAGTGAGGGCTCATGGCTGTCCAGTATATCGGCAGCCCAAGCATGATCCAAAGTGCAGAGTTGGGTGCAGAGCAGAGAGTGGACTAATAGCTGTGTGTGACCAGATGGTGAGCTGCAATATCTATCGCTGGGACTTGTGAGCTGCAGCTGTGGGGATTTACTATCTGCTTCTAGTAAGACTGAGCCCTTTAGGAACTGATAATGCAGACATCTAGTAGTCTTACTGCTGCCTGTAGACTTGATTAGGACTTTTATTATGTGCAAAAATGGCACAACTGGGACCCAGCACTAGCCGGCTGAAGAGTTAGAACTAAAGACTGCCCCTATACAGCTGCTACACAGATGTCATTACCTATTGCTGATGTTAAGAGATACCTCTCAGGGGACATTGCACCATATCCTATCTATTCTCCTAGAGTGCACTATAGACTAGGTACAGTATTATTATTCATATTATTGCTTATATGTAGTGTTTATTGCTGACTTTGCTGATTTATGTGTTGATTCCAATCTAGTATTTCACATACCTGGTCTGAGGCTGACTTGATGAGAGGGCGAGGCTCAAAGAAGCACGGGTGCTTTTTAAGTAGCTCTGCTGGAGGGTGCATGCAGCGGAGTCCACCAGCTGTCAGCTGGTCTGTCAGGACTCATGGTAGGACCTCTGTTTCCCTTGGAGATGCAGCAGTCCCAAGGCAGCAGCCACAAGCAAGATGGCAGATGGCTGAATAAACGTAGTCAGAATAGAAGCCAAGGTTATACATGGAGAGGCAAGGCAGAGAGAGGGCTGAAGCATGGTAAGGAACAGTACCCAAGGTCATACACGAGAATCAGGTGGAGCGGGCAGAAGAGTAGTCAGGTAACAAGTCAGTCATACATAGTAAGGCAGAAGAGGCAGAGTCCTTTACAGCAAGTCGGGGTCAGGCAACAGGAAAGTCCAGAGACAAGCCGGGTCGGTAACAGGTGGTCCAAGGAATATAGGACACACGGGAGCAAGGAGTACTGGTAGCGGAAGGTCATCCAGCAAACTTTAGGTGCAGGCACTGTCTTTATATAGGGCATTTGGCACCAGTGCTGGCAGCTGGTGCACGTGAACGTGCGCCATTATGAACGTTCCATTTTTGTGCAAACAAGCACGGCCATGTATAGTATTGGCAACTATGCCAGGTCTTTTCCTCAGCACATGCACATTTTTGTTCTACTGTCTGCTGTCTTCTTCTCAGCACATGCTCACATTTGTTCTGAATAGCTCCCTGACATAGTGGTACAGAAGTCTATTCTTTGGCATAGTGATTATACTGTCTAGTGGACAGTCTTGTGTCTATTTTCTGGTACCAACTCACATTCAAGTTTAGGTATCCATAATGGTGTTCTTATAAGTGCTTGCAGCAGTCTTCATTCAACTAGGTTTGCCATAGGGGCTGAGGTTATTCATTGAGTTGAAATAAAGAACAGAGCATCCAATCAGCCAGGCGGCTCTTGCAAGGGTAGCGCAACATATTCATTTAGGTTTGGGGGGCACCCTTTTACTTACCTGATCCCCTGCTCCAGCAGGCTCCTCTGGGTTGCAAGGCAGGTCCCCACAGCTTCTTCTCCCCTATGCTCCAGCGGTTAGATGCCCTCTGAGGTCAAGAAGATGAATGCAGAACCCAAAGCCCTGATGTGAGGAAGAAGATCACCTGCCAAGAGTATACGGGAGTAGAGGAGAGCACAGGCTGCAGAAAGTGTGTTTGGTGCTTCTTGGTTTTACAGATAGGCCAGGAATCTATTCTATATAACTAAAGCACTTTTGTGTATTGATTAGAATATTTTAAAGGAAACCGTATCAATCCCCTAAAAATTGCAGGCAAAAGCACACAAAAATCAAGCACTTGCAAATTCTTACTTGCAGTGATTTCGTTTCTATGCATGGTTTTTTCTCACTTGCAATATGACTTTGAACTTGCTAAAAATATGACTACTCTAGGATATTAAATTCTCTAGGACAAAACCCTCCTCAAAGCCCTCTTTCCTTTTATGAGTACCTAATTACTCTCCCAGCTCCTCTGCCCTCACCTCCATACATAATATTTTATGTAGCTGCTGGGGCAGAAGAAAAGGGGAATACTATAGAGAGTCAATTGAATAACAGTCTGCTCAAGCTGCTGACATCTTTTCCAAGATGGCAGTATCAAGCAGCTGTTTCAGGCCTTTTGAAAATCTACAAAAGGGAGGTTTTTACAGTTAATACCATACATACCTCCCAACTTTTTGAGATTGGAATGATGGACGCCTATTAGCAAAAGTATGTAAGCATAACACACATCCCTGCCATGCCCACTTAAAGGAGAATTAAAATGATTAGTTAGACCTACAATTGCTTTTTTTTACCACTATTATTCCTTTATACTGGTTTTTAAAGTTTACAAATGCAGCAATTTGGAAATTGGATGAAAGGTTTAGCTCTGGGAAACACTTTTTGAAAGATAAATAGTGCATTTTATATACAATTATATAGATCAGACCAAAATGAGGGACAATTGAGGAGGATAGAGGGACAGAGAGGCTTTATTCCAAATCAGGGACAGTTGGAAGCTATGTACCATGCATGAAAAACATTAAAAGTTCATATCATCTTATAGGAAGAATATTGTTAAAATGAATTGCCTGGTAACAGGTTAGCTAAAATAAACTTTTAACTTACTGAGCTGCTATTTTTTGTTTATAATCGTTTATGTGATTGTATTTATTCCTCTGCACTTTAGTTGTGCTTATCTTAAATACTAGAAAAGTACGTGTTTGTTCCAGTTAAGCCTTCATTTGAGATAAGCACATCTTTCAGTGAAATTAATGTTTCCTTGTGTAGATTTATGAACAGTATATTTTAATACATATAACTAACTGCGCACAGTAGGAAGTTCCTTCCACCCCTGGAAAATCCATGCAGAAATTGAATGTAAAAAAATGCAGAAACATAACCCAACCTAAAATGCAGAAAAACACACTTACAGTATAAACACATATTAAAACGTTATACATTTAAATGTAAAAATGAAAATATAGTGTTTTAAGTTCAAGATTCCAACTGATAACAAGACCAAAGTTCAATGAGTATTTTAGTAGAATTGTAATTCTAAGCTTCATTATTTATTGATTTTCTGTTGAATTCAGCAGTCAAGATACACACCTTTTTATCTTATTTAAAGACGCCTTTTATCTTTTCATTTCATTGACATTTTTTATTGTTGCAATTACTTTACAGTTTTTCTACTTAAAGAAAGATTCCAGGTATGGAAATTTTTACATAGTTACATTGGTCCAGATTGGACCAATGTGTCTATGCATATACCATATCTCTGGGATGCCCAGAGGCACCACTACTCCAGTGATCTGATTTGTTCTGTATTGAATTGTATTATAACTGTACTGTCTGCCCTCATGTAAAGTGGTGCAAAACTGTTGGCGCTGTATAAATCCTGTGTAATAATAATCTCCACTTGCTTCTGGGTTACATGCCAAGCAGTTGCCCTGCTGCATTCTGAACACAGGAGGCTGGTTGCTCTGCACGTGTGCAATTCAGAGAATGCTTGGCATTTTCTCAATGAAAACAAACCATTCTCTGATTGGAAGAGGCAGACAGCATGATGTCACTGCCCTACCTATCCATCTTATCCAATCAGAGAACTCTTTGCAAAGCATTCTCTGAATGACACCCATGCCAAGTAGCCTACCTTCTGTTGTCAGAATGCCGCAGGGCAGTCACCAGACTCAGAAGCAAGTGGAGATCACTGGAATAGTGGTGCCTACTACAGTGATTTTCAGGTTCTCGAGGGATACCAGAAGTATAGAATTTGCATAGTTACATTAGTCCATATATATACTGTATGTAAAAAATGCCATACCTGGAGTTCTTTAAAGAAATGCCATCAGGTAAAACAAGTGAGCATTTGAAAACATTAATGTGTGATATTTCGTATTTGATTTTGAATGGACTGCCAGTGCAACACAATGCACAGAAAGGAAGTACTATTTTTCAATGCACCATAGCAAAATGTACAGAAGGTTCACATTTGGTGCATTTAAATGCACGTGCTTTGATATGTGCTGGCAACATACATTGGGGTAGCTTACAAACTGAATGGCACCGCGACACATAACAACGCATCATGTCATGTGTTACCATGCATTGCAGCAAAACACAAGTTTTACCAAAATATATAGAGAAGAAGCTGGCCTTAAAGTTGGCCTAGCTTTATAGTTTTCATGTTGACAATGCCTCATCTATTTTTACTCTCCAAAAGGATGGAGTCTTTTGTACAGTTATAATTTAGGGTCAACATTTATTGCCTGGATAAAGATGCTAACTCAAAAAACTAGACACAAAAAAAAAAAAATCCTAGAAATAAAGCTTTCTTTAAATAATATTCTGTAACCGTACGTCGTAACATATCTGAAATGTATTTGTGCAGACCTTTTGAGCGACCAAAACCTTTCACTATAACCTCTGTCACTGCACCATAGAGCCTCACATTAATGCATTCCTTTGGTGACAGATTATGTCCTATTTTGAATTTATATGTTAAACTAAATTGGTTGATTAGTGTAGGTGAAATTTTCCGGTACTGTTTTCTTGTGGCTGGATATTAGACCAACAAAAAAACAAGAATTATTATTAAGAAATCAAGACTAAGCAATACAGATCTTCCCATTAGAGATCTGTTATTCTTAATATTATTTTTTTCTATAACTTACCTGTATTGACCACTATCATTGTGATTAATGTTTCCTCTAAATTCAGCCACCCACAAATAAGATAAATGTTCTGTTTTATTTGGTCCTCCATGAAATTTCTCATCTTCAGTCGGCTGATTCTTCTCCAGGGTTTATTCTTATCAGTTCCTGAGAGTAGAGGAAACAGTGCAATGAATGAGTTGCAATACATCATAGGAGCGCAAGAATTGACTTATTCTTTGCTTGATTATGTGTTTTGCAATGTGGATTGTAGCTTCTGTTGCTCTGTGTACCTTATAGACTCCCTGTGTAAGTATGAAGGTAAATGTTGGCTTTGTCAATCAACTGTGTCTAATTATTTCTAGCCCATGGGTCCCTGCGTATTTAAAGGCAGGCTGGTATCCTGTCTATGACTTTGGACTCCTTGTACAAAGCGCAGGTTACCTGTGAATGTAAATGCTGTGATAATGAATGATGAATGATCCGCTCACTGAAAAAAGTTTGCATGTTCTCCCTGTGCCTGCATGGGCTTTCTCCCACACTCCAAAGACATGGTTATAGGTCATTATGGGTTTATTTACTAAAGCTGGAGGGTGCAAAATCAGTCTAATTTCTGCATAGAAACCACTCACCTTGTTCAATTATGCTTTGGCAATAAAACCTGGAAGCTGATTGGTTTCTATGCAGAAGTGAGACTGAATTTGCACGCTCCAGCTTTAGTGAGTAAAGCCCTTTGTGTCCTGCTCAGTGGCGGGTGGTTACATTTTAGGATGGGGTGGTGCCAGACCCACCCTTCCTTTTTGACCCCTCCCACTCCTCATAAGCCCCACCCCTTATAGTTTACACCCCTTATGTCAGGAGTCTACAGCCCAGCATCACCAGATAGGGTATACAGCATCACAGATAGGGTATACAGCATCACCAGATAGGGGTATACAGAGTCACCAGATAGGGGTATACAGAGTCACCAGATAGGAATATACAGAGTCACCAGAAAACAGTATATACTTACAGAGCTCCAGATAGCACTATACAGAGTCACCATATAACAGTATACAGTCACCATATAGCAGTATACAGAGCCCCAGATAGCAGTATACAGAGCCCCAGATAGCAGTATACAAAGTCCACATATAGCAGTATACAGAGTCACCAGATAGCAGTATACAGAGCCCCAGATAGCAGTATACAGAGCCCCCATATAGCAGAATACAGAGTCACCATATCACAGTATACAGAGCCCCAGATAGCAGTATACAGAGCCCCAGATAGCAGTATACAGAGTCACCATATAGCAGTATACAGAGCCACCAGATAGCAGTATACAGAGCAACCATATAGCAGCATACAGAGCCCCAGATAGCAGTATACAGTCACCATATAGCAGTATACACTTACAGAGCTCCAGATAGCAGTATACAGAGTCACCATATAGCAGTATACAGAGTCAACATATAGCAGTATACAAAGCCCCAGATAGCAGTATACAGAGCCCCAGATAGCAGTATACAGAGTCACCATATAGCAATATACAGAGCCCCAGACAGCAGTATACAGAGCCCCAGATAGCAGTATACAGAGTCACCATATAGCAGTATACAGAGTCCCAGATAGCAGTATACAGAGCCCCAGATAGCAGTATTCAGAGTCACCATATAGCAGTATACAGAGCCCCAGATAGCAGTATACAGAGTCAACATATAGCAGTATACAGAGTCACCAGATAGCAGTATACAGAGCCCTAGAGAGCAGCATACAGAGCCCCAGATAGCAGTATACAGAGCCCCCATATAGCAGAATACAGAGTTACCATATCACAGTATACAGAGCCCCAGATAGCAGTATACAGAGCCCCAGATAGTAGTATACAGAGTCACCATATAGCAGTATACAGAGCAACCAGATAGCAGTATACAGAGCCACCATATAGCAGCATACAGAGCCCCAGATAGCAGTATACAGTCACCATATAGCAGTATACAGAGCCTCAGATAGCAGTATACAGAGCCCCAGATAGCAGTATACAGAGTCAACATATCACAGTATACAGAGCCCCAGATAGGGTATACAGTCACCAGATAGGAGTATACAGAGCCCCAGATAGGTGTATACATAGCACCAGTTAGGGTATGCAGTCACCAGATAGGGGTATACAGAGTCCCAGATAGGTGTATGCATAGCACCAGATAGGGTATACAGTCACCAGATAGGGGTATACAGAGTCCCAGATAGGTGTATACATAGCACAAGATAGGGTATACAGTCACCAGATAGGGGTATACAGAGTCCCAGATATGTTAAACATAGCACCAGATAGGGTATACAGTCACCAGATAGGGTTATACAGAGTACCAGATAGGTGTATACATAGCACCAGATAGGGTATACAGTCACCAGATAGGGGTATACAGAGTCTCAGATAGGTGTATACATAGAACCAGATAGGGCAGTGCTCACCACATGGCAGTGTCAGCTGGAGCCCGTGGGGAGTTTTAGACAAGAACTAACATTACAACAACCCTCATCCCCCACTCCCCACAGGCTCTAGCTGACACTGAGGGAAAGCAGTTCTGTTCTCTTCAGTTAACAATGCTGCAGCGCTGCCTTACCTGAATATGGAGTAGCCGCTCCATGTCAGCTCAGCACTGCCATCTCTCCTGTCCATCTCTCCAGTCCTGCCCCCACCCACTGCACCAATCACTGGCAGTCCAGTGCTCAGGGCAGCCAATTAGTGAAAGTAAGTGCGCCTTTTTGGCGCACTTACTTTCACTTTTAACACTGGCCAATAGGCTCACTACTTCAATATACCGGCGCCTCCTTTAGGAGGTCGGCTGACTTTTTTTTTTCTTCCCAGCAGGGAGGCGGCGCCCAAGCACCCCTTATGGACTAGCTGCCACTGGTCCTGCTTGAAAGATAAAGATTTTTAAATATATGCACTATTTAGAAGAGACGATTGTTTGGTAGCTGGGAACTTCATGCAGTTAGATTTTTATTGCATTCTCCTTACTTTAACATAGCTGGATATTCCAGATTCCTTATTAACCACACTCTATAAATAAATTGAACCCCATCATGTAAGTAACAAAATATGATTGTACAGTCTTTACCAACCCATAGAGTCCAGGTTAAAGTGCATGTAAACCTTAACAACAAACTTATATTTATTGCTACCTTTTGTTCCATAAATATACCATTCAAAATGTTTTGTAATATCTGTTGGTTAAGTGCAAAAAATATGACATGTCAGAACTTGAGAGGTGTCCTGTGTTTTGTGTACAATCCCTGTGTTATTTCAACAAGTCTATTTAGCCTTCCTAGTTCTTATCTTGGACTGCTGAATAATTAGTGCCTTTGTTGTAGAGATGAGGAGAGTGGGAAGATTTGAGTACTTTAGCAAAAGCCAACTGGACCGGACTGTGTTGTCAGCCCACAACAGGTCTTAGGTGCAATTTGGGCTTGCAGGGTCTTCAAAAGGATAAGACATGGGAAATATGAATGCATTGCAGAAATGTGCTGCAAATTGTTTTTTTTTTTTTTTGTTTCTCATTTAAATAAAAATAATTATTATCAGTTATCTACGCTATGCCTCATGGATAAAACCTTGATATCTTATGCTATTAGAATAATTGAATTTAAATTACATCAGCTTCCTCAATTTGATATAAGTAATAGAAAACGTCTGCAATTTTCTTCATCTGAAGGACAAGGATGAGCTTGCAGAAAGAGGAAACTGAGTTTGATTGCTATAAAACACAGAGCACACACACAAACACAAATGTTAAACAATTAGATCTGCCACATCTGGTCGAGATCATTGCCGATAAAGGATGCTACTGTACTGTGTAAGCTGCTCTGCTCCCCAGACACGCGATATGAAATCCACACTGCATGCACACACTGTGGGAACATATCCATTTCTCAGGATAATACTCTGCTATTTCATCTATGAAAAATGCTATGCGGAATTAATGAGAATTACATTTGTTTGCCAGTTTCTTTCATGGTCAGTGCAAGAGCACTCTTTTAACTCTCAAGAACTCTTTTAACTATTTGCCTGGCATATTTAAGCATGCTATTCTGATAGTAAAAAATGATCATTAAAGTGGATGTAAACCCTAAAAAAAAACAAATTCTACCTTGTACAGGAGAGGATATCATGTCATCTGTACCCAGTCTTGCCACAAAGAATTAATCAAGCTCTGAGTAATCCCCTTATCTTTTTTCAGTAAGAGATAGACCAACTAAGGGAGGAAAAGGAGTAGTTTCATCCCGTACTGTGTGAAGACAGGTCATCTCCTTAACTCCTGCGCAGAGCATAAAGAGCTTCACACTCCCCCCTCCTATCTCCTCCAGCTCTCAGTATAGATGTTGGATAGGAAGTCTTGTGACATCCCTACTCCACCCACCGAGCTCTAGCAAAGAGAGACACCCACTGATTCCAGTGTTTTGCAAGGCTGCTACTGCTGAAAGGGGTGATATTTGCAAGGTAGGGATACATGCAGGAGGCTTGCATGTACATATACATTAATACTGTGCCATTAGTTTATACTGGGTGAGTGGTGGGTTTACATCCACTTTAATCACTCAAGGGCCTAGCCTCTTTTTGAGATTCGGTGTTTACAAGTTAAAATTAGTTTTTTTTTGCTATAAAATTACTTAGAGTCCCCAAACATTGTATATTTTTTAACGCCCTAGAGAATAAAATGACGGTCGTTGTAATACTTTATGTCACACCATATTTGCGTAGCGGTCTTACAAGTGCAATTTTTTGGGAAAAAATCACTTTTTTAAATTAAAAAATAAGACAACAGTGACACATTGTGAAAGATAATGTTACTCCGAGTAAATTGATACCAAGGATGTCATGCTTCAAAATTGCGCCCGCTTGTGGAATGGCGACAAACTTTGTCACCTAAAAATCTCCATCGGCGACGTTTAAAAAATTCTACAGGTTACCAGTTTTGAGTTACAGAGGAGGTCTAGTGCTAAAATTATTGCTTTCGCTCTAACGATCACGGTGATCACATGTGTGGTTTTATCCCACTTTTTTCAATTTGGGGCAACTTTCTTATGCGGGCGTATACATTCATATGTGGGTGTAAAAATTCCTTTTAATAAAAAAAAAGCATGCCAGGACCTCTTAATATGAGATCTGGGGTCAAAAAGACCTCCGATCTCATACTTACACTAAAATGCAATAAATAAAATATTAAATATCATTTGAAAAAAAAATAATACATTTTCTCCTTTAAGAGCATTGGGCGAAAGTGGCGTTTGACGTTGCTTCCTCCCATCAATGCTATGGAGCCGAGTGGGTGCCATCTTCCGCTCACTTGGCTCACAGGCATTGAGGAGAGAGGACCCGATTGTATCCACCGTTACCGGCGGGTCCGGTAGGTGGCAGAGATGATGGAAAAGTGGCCGGCGGGGGGGACACCTCTCCCGCCACTGACAAACGTGATCTCACGGTGAATCCGCCACAGAAAGCACTTTTATCTGAAAGTAGACCACCTGCTGTTTAAAAAAATACTGGGGTTATGGTATGGCTATCTGCTACCATAACAACGGTATTCAACGGCAAAGTACCGCTGTATAATGACGGCGGGTGGTCCGGAAGTGGTTAAGTTGACACAATGACAAAAGTGTAAAAATTATGTGTTTAGATTAAATTTTTGGGGTCACTGAAAAAAGTGTTATTACTTCAGTAGTCCTGTTATCAGTGTGTAGCACGGGAAGTAGGGGGGGGGGGCAGGCTGGACTTCATAACTACATTTAGGAAGACCCTAAGTACGAGGGACAGATTACTACATGTACTTTGTCCCATGGGGGCAAAACAGTGTAAAAAATTTGTAATGATAGATCTTTGTGTGAGATATTATTCTGCCTGTGGGTTGGATCAAATGCATCTCCTGGGGCCTACATGTTTTTTTAAGTGGTATTAAACCCAAAAACAAACATTTAATCACAGCATACCAATTCCTTTATTTTCAGCTGATTATCTGGCCACTAAGTCTGTTATTTTTTAGCTACCTTTAACAGACTAAGATGTCCTGAAAAGGTGGCAGTTAGGGCGTTGGGGAAACCATTTACCACTGACTGTTGACACTGTTGACAATGGTCAGCATTTATTCATTTACGTAAAACCTTTATCCCAAAAGGAAAGAAACTGTTGCTGTAACTACCTAAAGCAATAGAAACTGCTGCTGCAAAAAAAGCAAAATATTTCCCCCGTAAGACAAATGCATAATGTGCTAGTATGCATCACATACTAGCACATTATGCAAGACTTAAAATTTAAAATTAAGCTCTCCAGCGGCGCGCTGTAACCACTGACAGGGCTTCCATGTTCACCTCGTCTTCCTTCTGGGTTCACGGCCTATGGCTACATGAGTGGCCAGGGCAGTGATAATATTGCAATAATCAAGAAATGTATTATCTGTATACTGTGCAGTGCTAAAGAACTTCCACTTATACCCAAAATGTAAATGAATACAAGCACTGTAAAATGCAAATAACAGTGAAAATATACTGTGAGCAAATATGCAGTAAGCAATGATCTCTCGCTATAAACATATGAGATACAATCACAATATAAAATGTGCAAATACATTGTATTGAAGTGCAGAAATAGTTCAATAAAGTGTGTCCATAAATTTTCTTAGGTAGATTTTATATAAAGTCCATTGATTCCTACTGAGTATCACCATGTGAAAAGAAAAAGGAAGGGACCACCACCTGCAATTACATAGGCTTACCAGATCAAATGGACACAGACGGGCATATGCCCGCTGGGTCAAATCAGGCAAAGGATGTATATCCGATATTAATCAACATTCACCCATGTTGTGATCCACCACCAAACCAATTGGACTGTTTCCAGCTCGCATGGACACAGTCTAGCGTATGCCAGCTGAGTCTACATATGCAGAGTGTGTAACACACCAGTTGGCTTTTAAGCCTTCAGGGATCCAGTCAGATTAAACAAACCTCCAGTGCTGCACAAGGCAGAGCAAGCAGGTCCTGCAGTCACACATACTGTCCGGTGTATACAAGAAGATATAACCCGAACAGGTGGCACTGATGGGTGGCACTGGTGGGCACTGATAGGTGGCACTGGTGGGCACTGATAGGTGGCTCTGATGGGCACTGATAGGCAGCACTGATGGGCAATGAGAAGTGGTATGGATAGGCGGCACTGATGGGCAGCACTGATGGGCATTAATGGGCAGCACCTATGGGCATTGGTGGGCAGCACTGATTAGCGTCACTAATGGACACTGAAAGCCCACATTGACTGGCATCGCTAATGGGCGCTGAATGCTGGCACTGGTGGTCACTGATTGGTGGCATTGGTGGACATTGGTGGACACTGATTGCTGGCATTGGTGGACACTGATTGCTGGCACTGGTGGCATGGATTGTTGGCACTGGTGGCATGGCTTGCTGGCACTGGCTGCGCTTTTTTTGTAATCAGGGCACTGATGATCAGTGCCCTGATTACATGTTCTGATGTCCCCTGTTAGGAGAAGCTGCTGATCGGCTCTCCTTGCCGCACACTCTGTCAGTGTGAGGCGATGAGAGCCGATCACGGCACTTCCTGTATTTACATGTGACCGGCTGTGTTTGGACACAGCCGATCACATGGTTAAAGAGCTGCGTCAGCAGCTCTTTACAAAGATCGGGTTGCACCGTGTCCTAGCAACACGGCGCTACCACATTGCCCGCCCCCCACGGGCACTTGGGAGCGGCCGTTCAGGTGCGCCATCATATGACATCCACCCAGAATGAGAGCCGCACTGTCCCTCAATCATTTGACGGTGGACAGGTGGCAAGTGGTTAAACAACATGGTTAAAATCACATAATAAGCGTGCCACAAAAGACATGTGCAATCTATAAAGCATTATTCCATAGGCTGATTGGCTAATATGATGTGTACACAAAACCTGTTTAGTTGGCCCTTTAGAACGTTTCTAAAGTAGTATAGAGAATCAAATGAGAAACATTTCCCTTGTATGAGGCCAATCACAGGGGTCAATGTACCATCACCAGTAGGAATCGCTACGCGTTTCACCAAAGGCTTCCTCAGGGGATCCTAATGGTATTATATAAATAAAGCCAAAATAAGAGAGAGAGAGAGAGAGAGAGAGAGAGAGGAGGCTGTGTGCATCCAGAGGAGAGGAAAAGGAAGGGCACATCTGGGTCAGTGCAGCTAAGCAAAAGCCTTCCAGTGACGCAGCCACTACTTAGAAAGGAAATTGTAAACAATAGGCAAAAGGTTCTAGGTTCACAGCTCAATAGAGGGTCCCATATTTACATAATGTCCTGCCATGTGGTATACCTCTTTTGATTTACCAAGATGAGTTCTCTCTGTCCGATCCTGGCTTCTATTTCTAACACCTCCAAAGGGGTGTTTGGAGGTGATGGTACATTGATCCCTGTGATTGGCCCCATACAAGGAAGAAGTCTCTCATTTGACTCTCTATTCTACTTTAGATACTCTCTAATGAGCCAACCAGATGTTTTTTTTTTTGCTTATGTACACATCATATTAGCCAATCAGCCAATGGGAGAATGCTTTATAAATTGCACATGTCTTTTGTGACAAGCTTATTATGTGATTTTAATAAATAAATTGTTTAAATAGACTTTGTATATTTTTATAAATTCAAGTGCTCCCTTTTTTCCTTATTGGGATTACAGTTAGCAACCGTTAAAGTACATTATCTTTGTTATTTGCTCTTTTACGGGCTGTGATAACATCACTCCTGTGCATTCATGTGAAATCCCTCATTTACAGCATAAACTCTGAAGGTCCAGCAAGGTATGGCGCACCTTCAGAGGGCATGCGGCGGTGACGTCAACAGCTGCATGCAGTGTGAATATATCCTCAGCAGTGCAAGTTTAAGAGGTATTCACTGTACCTACAGGTAAGCCTTATTATAGGCTTTCCTGCAGGTACAAGTCAAAAAACTTAGTCTACTACTACTTTAAAGACCGTTAGCTGAAATTTGGCTTTAATTTGTTAACCGAGTCCATTTAAAAATACAACTGTATCCAACACTACCCTCTCTACAGGTTAAAGTAGAATGCACCCTTCCTTCTCCTAACACCTATACTAACAACCCTAGTGGAAGAAAGATCTATTTACTTACTTATATTCAGGCCGCTTCTTTCCGGTCACGTCATCTCCTGTGTCAGCCAGCCCTGGCTACAGGGGAAAGGAGAGAGTACTCGACAATGGCTTGAATGCCTGAGAAGTGACATCACCCATAGGCTTACTATGGCCCATCCATTGTCAACGCTCCCTCCTCTCACCTGAAGGTGCTACCGATCACGTGAGTAGACTGGAGCAGCCTGAAAAGTATAAACATAAGTATAAGCATAAGTTTGTTTTTCTTGCACAGGGTAGTTGGTATGGGTGTTATGAGGAGGGATGGAACAGTTTTAAGATTAAAGGGCTATATCCCAGAATTTTACTTTAAAGTGGTTGTAAAGGCAGACGGTTTTTTATTTTACTGCATTTTATGCAGTAAGGTAAAAACCCTTCAGCATGCAGCTTCCCCCACAGCCCCCTTAAATACATACCTGAGGCCGACCTCAATCTAGCAATGTGCATGAGAGCCGAGGCTCTCTCGGGTCTCTCACTCCTGATTGGCTCAGATACAGCAGAGGGAGCCATTGGGGAAGAAGCGGGGGACTGTCGTATGGACACTCAGAATGGGCCTCGGGAGCTTGCTATGGGGGCACTCAGCAGGGAGGTGGAGCCAGAAGCACTGGTGGAGGAACTGAGAAGAGGAGAATTGGAGCTGCTCTGTCCACAGAGCAGATAAGCATATCAGGCTTTTTTATTAAAAAAAAAAAAAAAACAAGCCTTTACTAATACTTTAACAGTGCTGCTGTCCACGAGTGTCTCAATTGTTCCTCCCTTCCAGAACGAAGCCACCCTAAGGCAAGAAGTGTGTTACTGGCCAGGTCACCAGGTAAGAATAAAGGAAGAAACACCTAGAAAAAAGAAAGCAAACACAGCCACCACATTTAAGGATTTGTAAGCTGCAAATTATTACATGATCTGTTTTTGGGCTCAGTATCACTTTTTATCTTTATTTCATGAGAACCCAAAGAGCACCAAACCCCAGGGTACACTAACACTATTACCAAACACTTGTAACCACAGTCTGAATTATCTCTATGTACTCCACCCCATAATGCTGCCTGTTCTTTTCAATTGGTCAGCAGGCTTGTTGGGATCGTACCCACCAGGAAGCCATCACTGCACGCTACCAATCAAAGGGAGTGAGGCATTTCCCGGCCCACAGCTGCACATACACACACTGCCTATGATTGGCACTGTGCAGTGATGACTTCTTGGCGAGCACAATCTGAACACGCCTGAGCCCATCATTGCTGGTCAGCGTTGCTATAACATTTGCTGGCCAAGGCCAGAAAGGCGGCAGTGTATTACCAAATTATCTAATAAGCCCAAGCAGGCTCTGCCACAATTTTTCACTGTGATAATTTTCATAAGCCCAAGCTAGATTGGAGACATGTCAAGGATGCACATTTAATCCTTCACATCAACGTAGCAATACAATTGTCACTTCATGTATGAATATATTGAAAGCAATATGCATTCACTTTCAGTAAGTATTCCTTTCTATTTAGCAATCCAAAAATAGTTTTTCTAATCTTAAAAAGATTTCCAGTGAACCAGTTGAAAGACTTTTTACATCCCTCTGGAGGCAGGATGTGTTTCCGTTTACCCGGGAGACAAGCTAGTAGGAAATTGTGTTTTGGCTTCCTAGGCTTCCCATGTAACTATTTTAGTCTGTGCACTATGGAGGCTTGAGGACTTCTGCAAGTGAAGGAAGACTAAAGACTTCCTCATGACTCTGTGACTGTTCCCTAGAGGATATTGTCTCAGATGTCATGTCTCATTGTAAAGAGTTCTGCTTTAATATTGATTTTGTTTGCAGCAATGTTGTCTAGGATCTTGTGGCAAAAATTCCAGGTCGTCTACATTTGTTGCATGATTCTTCCTGGAAAATAGTATATATACTAAACATGATTGTAAAGCAAAGTAGTTTGAATGCATAACTCCCTGCCGCATCCCATGTTTTGTAACGTGTAATTATATGCATTCACAGGGGCGTGCCAGGTGTGCCTGGTCACACCCTAATCACTACACGTGGTGCTGATTCCCCCTACTGCCTGGGCTTCCCCCATGTTGCCTTGCCCTCCCCACAGTGCTGCTGGCTTTTCTCCTCTCCCCCCAGCTGCTGGAGGGGGGGGGGGGTGTTTCAGGATGGAGTGGGGGAAGGGGCCATTAAATATGTAATTTACCACCACCTTCATTTTCTAAATGAAAACAGTGCACACACTTACTCACTGTGTTCATTCATAACTGTAGCATACTAAACTATGTTTACTATGATTCAGTTTGTGAATGAACAGAAAGCCGGTCAGCACAGAGCACTTCCCATTCATTTACTGTCCCGTGCACAGTGCAGGGACAAGGTCATCCAGTGCCCAAGGCAAAGCTATCAAACTATGCCCTCCACTTCCCTTAGGATTAGGGTTAGCAGTGATGTCGCTGTCACTACTCCTGCCAGCTTTGTAAAAGAAGCATCTGGCACAGGGTGCCCCCATCCCTGCAATAAGCCGTTGCGCCCGAATATGCGTGCACATACAGTATACAGAGGAAATGTTAATTTGTTCATCCAGAAGTTGCTAGGGATTCCTTGAGCAGTGAGCAGAGGTGCAATGATCTCCCACCTACACTAACAACCTATGTAAGGGGACATTATGACTAAGCGGGTGTGAATTCCCGTGAAACGCGTCAATCGTTTTAGTGCCTTATGATGTACTTCCTATGGACTACGATGTGATTTACGTGTATGCTGTTTTATCACAATAAACACAACTTCTTCAGAAGTTTTTGTGGTGCTGTCAACTTGCTGTTTTTGGATTCCACATTATCGGCTCACGGACCGGACGTGCACACAGCCTTCTGGAGTTATTATCTCCACCTGGAGTGGCTTTTCCTCTTGCAGTTCTATGTAAGGTGACACTTTTCAATTGGTCTAAAATCTAAGGGGACGCTTCTCCACTGACCACCAAGGTTGTCTTACAGAGCAAGGGGTGTAGAAAATGATCCTTTCCAGGTTTCAAATCCACTGGGTTTGTTGCATTCTTTATTATTGTACTTAACACTTTCTAAATGTACCATGAGCTGTAGATATAAAATATATAAACATATTTCTCTAGGTGTTCCACCATAGTAAAAAAATAGAGAAAGGCTGTATTATGCAGTGGTAGTCCTGTTGCATTCCAAAGTGTTTTCAGAGAGTGTCTTTGACTTTAGTACTGCAGTTTGATGTAAACGATAACCCATGAGTAGAGTTGAGCAGACACCTAGATGTTCGGGTTCGGCGGGTTCGGCGGGTTCGGCCGAAGTTCGCGAAAAAGTTCAAGTTCGGCCCCGAACTTGACCCGAACTTGACCCCGAACCCCATTGAAGTCAATGGTGACCCGAACTTTTGGGCACAAAAATGGCACTAAAAAAGTCCTGGAAAGGGCTAGAGGGCTGCAAAAGGAAGCAAAATTGGGGTAAAAGTAGGACAAGTGACCTGCAAACAAATGTGGATGGGGAAATAACTTAAAATCACATAAAAAAAATAAAAAATGGAGGAGGAGGTGGATGTGGAGTAGGAGATTGAAGAGGCGGTGACCGTGGCGGTGTAGGTGGTAGAAATGGCGGTGGAGGGGGAGGTGGAGGTAGCCAACACTGTTTTTTGCTTGTTTGTTTTTTTTCTAATTGGGGTAGCCCCCAAAATATTGAGACATATAAAAAAAAAAGTATAGCAATGACTGTGTGAGGCCAGTCTAAATGGCTATTCTGCACAAGGTACAGACAAGTCTTGTGGGATCCATGCCTGGTTCATTTTAATAAACGTTAGCTTGTCCACGTTGGCTGTGGACAGGCAGCTGCGCTTGTCTGTGATAACACCCCCTGTCGTGCTAAACACATGTTCAGACAATACGCTGGCTGCGGGGCAGGCCAGCACTTCCAAGGCATAAAGGGCAAGCTCAGGCCATGTGCCCAATTTGGAGACCCAGAAGTTGAATGGGGCAGACCCATCAGTCAGTAGGTTTAGGCGTGTGCACACATACTGTTCCACCATGTTGCTGAAATGCTGCCTCCTGCTAAGACGTTGCCTATCAGCTGGTGGTGCTGTTTGTTGTGGCGTGCTGCTGACAAAGCTTTTCCTCATTTCAGCCATGCTAACCATGCCTTCTGAGGTGCTGGCGGTGCCACAGCTGTGTTGGCGACCTCTTCCTCCTCCTCTGCTTTCGCCTTGTGCTTCCACTGAGCCTCCGGTGTCATTTGGGAATGCCCTCAGCAGCGCGTCTACCAGCGTGCGCTTGTAGTCATGCATAGAAACATAGAAACATAGAAAAGTGACGGCAGAAAAAGACTGAGTAGTCCATCGAGTCTGCCCCTTTTTATTTTTTTTTATTATTTTTTTTTTTTATTTATTTATTTTTTTTTATTTTTTTTTTTTTTACATTAACCTTGCTGTCGGACTATGGATTTATGTTTATCCCAAGCATGTTTGAAGCCATTTACTGTTGACTGTCTCACAACCTCTGTTGGATTTACCGAAGTTTGTACGAACCCTATTTGTATTTAGGTATCAGGCTGTCGTTCCAATTACATTTTTTTTT
>BLSH010198946.1:983569-998693 GCA_018402905.1 Glandirana rugosa | reverse complement strand
ACTGTTTGCTCATTTTGCAATCATCTGAAATAAGCACCCCCAAATCTTTTTCTTCTGTAGTGCTGGCTAACACTGTACCCCCAATGCTGTACTCTCTAAGCGGATTCTTTTTCCCTAGATGCATTATTTTACATTTAGAAATATTGAACTGCAGTCTCCACTGCTTTGACCAATCTTCCAGCAATGCCAAATCATGTTCCATGTTACAGACCCCTCCAGGGATATCAACCCTACTACACACCTTTGTATCATCAGCAAAGAGACATACATTGCCCAGCAAACCTTTAGTTATATCACTTACATATAGGTTGAATAGAACAGGACCCAGTACAGAACCTTGTGGTACCCCACTAGTGACTGGTCTCTGTTCTGAGTGAACCCCATTTACAACCACACTCTGGGATCTATCCTTTAGCCAACTGCATATCCACTGAACCACCCAAGGGTTAAGTCCCAGCTTGTACAACTTTTGTATCAGATCGTTATGTGGAACTGTATCAAATGCCTTGCTGAAACTGTATCAAATGCATCTTCCGATCACGCTCCAGTGAAGGAAATAAGGACGGCACGTTGTCACTGTAACGGACATCCAGCAGGGTGGCCACCCAGTAATTAGCACAAGTTACAATGTGGGCAACTCGGCTGTTGTTGAGCAGGCACTGCAGCATGTAGTCGCTCATGATTGCCAGGCTGCCCAGAGGCAAAGTCAAGCTGTCCTCTCTGGGGGAAGGTGTATCATCTGTGTCCTCCGTATCCCCCCAGCCATGCTCCAGTGATGCCCAAGAGCTGCGTTGGGTGCCACCCTGCTGTGAACACGGTTCCTTCTCCTCCTCCTCATCATCCTCATCCTCCTCATCCTCCAGAACTGTGCCCTGGATTTTTTACCTGGCCTATGCTGGTGCAGGAACCCACCCCCGAGCCACTTGTGAATGACTGGCCTGATAACCGTGGAAATGACCCCTCTTCCTTCTCCTGCTGTGCCACATCCTCTTCCATCATCGCCCAAAGTGTTTTTTCAAGGAGACATAGAAGTGGGATAGTAACGCTGAGAACAGCGTCATCGGCACTGGCCATGTTGGTGGAGTACTCGAAACACCGCAATATGGTACACAGGTCTCGCATGGAGGCCCACTCGTTGGTGGTGAAGTGGTGCTGTTCCACAGAGCGACTGACCCGTGCTTACTGCAGCACAAACTCCATTATTGCCTGCTGCTGCTCGCACAGTCTCTCCAGCATGTGGAAGGTGGAGTTCCACCTTGTGGAGACGGTGAGCGGGAAGGCCGAAGCACCGCAGACAGGTGAGCAGCAGCAGGGTGAGAACACCAAAAGCGCGCACAGGTGGCCCGCACTTTCTGCAGCAGCTCTGACATATCCGGGTAGTTTTTTAGAAATTTCTGCACCACCAAATTCAGCACATGCGACAAGCAAGGGATGTGCGTCAAACCGGCTAGGCCCAGAGCTGCTATGAGATTTCACCCATTATCGCACACCACCAGGCCGGGCTTGAGGCTCAGTGGCAACAACCACTCATCGGTCTGTTGTTCAATGCCCGTCCACAGCTGCTGCGCAGTGTGGGGGTTTATCCCCCAAACATATCAATTTTAAAACAGCCTGCTATCGTTTCCCCCTGGATGAGCTGAAGTTGGTGGTGAAGGTGTTATGCTGAGTGGATGAGGAGGTGGTAGAGGAGGAGGAAGCAGAGTAGGAGGAGGAGGCAACAGGAGGCAAAGAGAAATGCCCTGCAATCCTCGGTGGCAGAAGGACATGCGCCAAACTGCTATCCGCCTCAGGCCCACCCGCCACTACATTTGCCCAGTGTGCAGTTAGCGAGATATAGCGTCCCTGCCTGTGCTTACTGGTCCACGTATCAGTGGTTATGTGGACCTTGCCACAGATGGCGTTGTGCAGTGCACACTTGATCTTGTCCCCGACTTATTTGTGCAGGGAAGGGATGGCTCGCCTAGAAAAGTAGTGGCGGCTGGGAACCACGTACTGTGGGACAGCCACCGCCATCAGGTTTTTAAAACTGTCCGTGTCCACCAGACGGAATGACAGCATTTCAAAGGCCAGGAATTTTGAAATGCTGGCATTCAGGTCCAGGGATCGCGGGTGGGTAGGGAGGTACTTCCTCTTTCTCTCCAGTGTTTGGGAGATGGACAGCTGTAAGCTTCCATGGGACCATGGTGTGGAAATGCTTGGGGATGGTGGCGGACATGGTGGCTTTGCTGTCACATCGTCTGTTTGCTGGGTGGCAGGTGGCACTGGCACTGTAGAGGTGGAGGAAGAGGCTGAGGCAGCAGCAGAAGAGGAAGCAGGAGGAGGCCGAGAACTTTCTTGGATTTTGAGATGCTTATTCCATTGCAGCTCATGCTTTGCATGTAGATGCCTGGCCATGCAGGTTGTTCTCAGGTTTAGAACATTTATGCCTCGCTTCAGGCTCTGATTGCACAGCGTGCAAACCACTCGTGTCTTGTCGTCAGCACATTGTCTGAAGAACTGCCACATCAGGGAACTCCTTTGAGCTGCCTTTGGTGTGCTAGGTCCCTGGGTGCGGTGGGTAGTAGCAGGCGTACTGTCTAGGGGACAGTCTCTCCGCTTTTGCAACCTGCTTCCTCTTTTGCTGTGCTGGTGCCTCTGTGTGACCACCACCTCTTCCTCCAAACTACACAGGTCACTCGCATGACCTTCATTCCATGTGGGGTCTAGGACCGCATCATCCTCCACATCATCTTCCACCCACTCTTCACCACGGCCCTCCTTGTCAGTCTGCACACTGTGGTGTTTCCATGTCCTCACCCTGAACCAGAAGTGCTCGGGCATCGGTGCACTAAATGTCTTCCACTTCTGAGGCAGGGCTATGTGGATGGCCCATGGAAATTACACCAGCAGAGTCATCAAAAAGCATAAGAGACTGCTGCATAACTTGGGGCTCAGACTGCTTGGCTGATTTACAAGGGGTTGAGGTGAAAGACAGATGGCCATGGGGTTCAAGTGCCAACTCTGAGCTTTCAGCAAGGGACCGGGTGGGAGACAATGTGAAGGAACTGGAGGCATTGTCAGCCACCCAATCTACTATCACCTGTACTTGTTCTAGCCTCACCATTCGTTGAGCGGCATTCGGGCCTACCATATAACGTTGAAGGTTCTGTCGGTTACTCGCACCTGAGGAAGGTGTTTCACTTATGCGTGTAGCTGGCACAGATCGACCACGTCCTCTCCTTGCAACAGGAGCTTCACCAACACCACCAACACCAGCAGCACCAGCAGCACCACGACCACGTCCCTTATTTGACGTTCTCCTCATTCTGGAAGAAATTGCACTATTTAGCACAAAATTCAATTATTTGTTTAACCAGCAATGTAGAAGCACTTTTTAATTTTGTGCAAGAAATGCACAGCAAGGTGCAAATGTACTATGTAGCACTATTTATTAATATTAAAAAAAAAAAGAATAATTAATTATTATTCTTTTTTTTTAAACCAGCAATGTAGACGCACTTTTTATTTTTGTGCAAGAAATGCACCGCTCACACCAGCAGCAGGAACCTCTCCCTACACCAGTATGAGATGATTTTAGAATGATAATCTGTCCCTCACAGCAGCAGCAGGAACCTCTCCCTGCGTTTAGAACGCTAATCTGTCCCTCACAGCACCGCCAGGAACCTCTCCCTACTCCAGTATGAGAAGATTTTAGAACGATAATCTGTCCCTCATAGCACCGCTAGGAAACTCTCCCTACTCCAGTATGAGATGATTTTAGAACGATAATCTGTCCCTCACAGCACCACCAGGAACCTCTCCCTACTTCAGTATGAGATGATTTTAGAACACTCATTTGTCCCTCACAGCACCGCCAGGAACCTCTCCCTACTCCAGTATGAGATGATTTTAGAACAATAATCTGTCTCTCACACCAGCAGCAGAAACCTCTCCCTACTCCAGTATGAGATGATTTGAGAACAATAATCTGTCCCTCACACTAGCAGCAGGAACCTCTCCCTATACCAGTAGGATATGATTTTATAACGCTAATCTGTCTCTCAGACCAGCAACAGGAACCTCTCCATATACTAGTATGAGATGATTTTATAACGGTAATCTGTCCCTCACAGCAGCAGCAGGAACCTCTCCATATACTAGAATGAGATGGTTTTATAACGGTAATCTGTTCCTCACAGCAGCAGGAACCTCTCCCTATATTAGTATGAGATGATTTTATAACAGTAATCTGTTCCTCACAGCACCGACAGGAACCTCTCCCTACTCCAGTATGAGATGATTTTAGAACAATAATCTGTCCCTTACAGCACTGCCAGGAACCTCCTCCTCCTCCAGTATGAGATGATTTTAGAACGATAATCTGTCCCTCACAGCACCGCCAGAAACCTCTCCCTACTCCAGTATGAGATGATTTTAGAACGATAATCTGTCCCTCACAGCACCGCCAGGAACGATGAAATCATCTCATACTGGTATAGGGAGAGTTTAGAGAACTGTTACCTTTCATTTTGATATGCTGAACAGATCATGGGTCTTTCATTGTTAAACCCTGCGCTATAATTTCGTATGGTAGTTAGGCATTCAAGCAGTATATGCTGTGATTTTGTGACTCCCACACATTGCCCGAAGCTTGTAAGAGTGTGTGCATTGTGTGTTACATTGCCATTATGGTGATTCTGTAGCAGCAAAGATCCTGGATGTCAGAATTAATGTCTGTGAGTTATTCTTTGCAAATCAGGCATCAATTACAGGTATTGAAGTTGGCAGTGGGCACGTGCAGAGTTTACCCAGCTGCTTGGAATATGCTCAAAACATATACAGGCTCCCATCAGCTGCAAACAGAAAGGTGAGATCAAGCCAACTTCTAAAATCCCAGTACATTCAAATTTAGGGTTTTCCCAGGTTTTGCAATGTTCTATTTTACCTATGAAAGCCATCTCTCTGAAAGGGATTTTGCTGTCAGGGATTTATAAGCAAGCCAGAAATCTCTGTAAATAGCATCGCAAAGATTTATTTTTCTTTGATTCTATTTTAACCCAACAAATTATTTTTTATATTTTGATCATTATATTTTATACTACCATTAAACATATGTTGTAAAGCACTGGGCAAACTGTTGGTGCTATATAAATCCTGTATAATAATAATAATAATAATAATAATAATAATAATCATCATGTATGGTTTAGTTGCATGAATGATGGAAATCAGGCTGTGTATGACCAGGCTTATCAGAGAGCTTTTTGACTCATATCACTATGAGTACATAGAAAACAACCTTTCAACAGATAATCTAACAAGAGAGGAAACAGTAGTTCTTGTGACAATATTATGCTACCGAATGATTAGGGCTAGCTACCTCTGCACTCTTTTCCTTAGCCTGCTATTGTGTAAAATGAAACTGACAATGCAATGCCAAGACTTCACATAAAAAAAGAACTCTAACACTATAAATGGGAAAAGACATGTACAGTGCCTGTTCTTGACTACTACATGTCAATTCAACACAGGACTGCTAAAAAAATGCATAAGCCCCAGTCCACACTGGTGCAACTTGGGAACAATGGGTTCCCAGCAGAATTAACCAAGGCAAAATCTTTCTGTATGTTGGCTATATGATCCCTAATCTTCTCTCTCTTTAAGCCTCCGTTCAGACTGCTGTGACCCCATTGTGGTGCGATTATAGGGCTCTAAGTTGCATTGAAGTTGTAGCAAAGTTGTGCAGCAACCTTTTTAAAAGTCGCTTCGACTTGAGTCGCATTGTATGGAATGGCTGCCATTGAAATGAATGTAAGGAAAATAACAAATTGGCCGCACTCCATGGATCGATGTTCTTAAGCTTGCAATTTATTGTATGAACGGCCACATACAGGTACAGATCGTAGTTGCATTTCACTCGATAGATACAAGCTTACTCATTATGAGTAAGTAATGAGTAAGCTCATATCTATCGAGTGCAACGCATCTACGATTTGTACCTGTATGTGGCCATTCATACAATAAATTGCAAGCTTAAGAATATCAATCCATGGAGTGCGGCCAATTTGTTAATTTCCTTGGTTGACACATGGCGGTGGGCCGAGACGGGCACCCATGGTCATCTGCAGGTCCACCCATCTAGCCTGAGCGGTGTGCAATTTTTCTTTGGATGATTGAAATGAATGTGTTTTCACTTGTTATGAGACTCTACTGGGTTGATTTACTAAAGCTGGAGAGTGCAAAAACCGGTGCAGCTGTGCATGGTAGCCAATCAGCTTCTAACCTCAGCTTTTTCAAACAAGCTTTGACAGTAAAACCTTGAAGCTGATTGGTTTCTGTGTGGAGCTGCACCAAATTTTGCACTTTCAAGCTTTAGTAAATCAACCCCTATATGTCGCAAGTCACATGCCAATTTGCAGCATTGTGAATCGGGGCTAACTATTCTTTAAACTGTTACAAGACTTAAAACAGAAGAATAAAGACTTAATTGTGCACTTGGCAAAGTATGTCTTTTACTCACAGAAAGGGTTGGATTGAAGGGTGGACAGATAAGGCAACCATGGTGAGCGTTTCAGCAAGGGAGAGCGCAAAAAGTGCAGGATGTGCAACCCGTGTAGCTAAAGTTTTCAAAGCTCATTTGCACTGTTAGCCTTTTTGCCTTGGATGCTCAAGGACCTTGTATAGCTACTAAAGGGTGGGTGGAAGAGGTATCCACTTTGGGCAATTCAGCAACCTATGCTGCTAATGTAGTTCACAGCTCATTTGGATGGGTGCACGTTGGCCTTTTTCGCTTGGGCATTCAAACACCTTGTCCTGCCACTGTTCACAGGAAAGGCAGACCATATTCGGGATGAGATAGTGACCGTGCAAACTTCAATAATTATGTTGTGGCAAAAATTAAACTGCGCTCCCATAAACAGGGTGGGGCTAACGAGACATGCCACTTCCTTCATACTGGGATGCAGGTGGAAAGCAGATCGGCGTTCCAAGGACATTTGAATGCTGGTTTTTACTTTGCATATTGTAAATGTATTTTAACCTACTTTTTAAAATAAATTTGATATACTGCACCATGAGAAGTTTCTCTACTTATCCTCCCCTCTGGGTATGATCTGCTCTGAGATTGTAAAGACACAGGAGCGTTGCCATTGATGGTGTATCCAGGGATGAAAATGCGAGAGGAGTGATAGTCCTACATGCCATATTTGACTACCTGTAATGGGGGTCAAATAATTCTGTTAAGTGACCTGTGTGCATATATGTTGGTGGAGAGGAATCACGGCACTGTTTAGAGTGGAGACATCGTGGTGTTGGTGGATTTACTCGTACTTGCTGGAACTTTTCTGTTCACCTTGGATGAACATAGGAAGGAACACTGCCATCACTTATAAACTATTCACTGGACATTTTTCACTGAATATATATATATATAATGTTTTTTGGTTTTGCTTTTTTGTTTTGGTTTTTCTGCTTTTTACTGGACATTTTTGTGGAAATTTTTTATGGCTACTTAGTAGCTTCACCACGAGCAGCTTTCACATTATTTAATTATGCATTTATTGAGTTTATTTATATCATGGTTTAGCACTTTAAAATTGTCATATCTGTGTGCGGGTTTAGGTTGTTTAACCTTTATTTTTCAAACTTCAATAATTACAATAAATAACATTTTCATAATGGTTGTATGATAAAACAATTATAATAAGTTAAAATGACACATTATTTACTGGGCTGGCATCTCTTTTTAACAGGGAATCATTTGAAGCATTGTAAATAGAGTTGAGCGAACCCGAACTGTAAAGTTCGGGTTCGTACCGAACTTTGGGGTGTCCGTGACCCGGGCCCGAACCCGGACAATTGAAAAATGTTTGGGTTCGAGTTCTGGGTTTGGGTATTTGATCACGCATGTTGAATAGCTGCAGGGCAGCCAATCAACTAGCGTTTCACTGGTTTTCCCTAGAAGCCATCACAGCCATGCCTACTAATGACATGGCTTTCATTGGCCAGTGCATCATGTGACCCAGCCTCTATATGAGGCTGGAGTCACAGTGCTGCATGTCACATGCTCTCTGGGTAGTGTAGGGAGAGGATGCTGCCAGTGCTGCGAGAGACAGATTGCAGATAGATAGATAGGTAGAGATTACTACTACTGCTTTTAGGGACAGATTGCAGATAGATAGATAGGTAGAGATTACTACTACTACTGCTTTTAGGGACAGATTGCAGATCTCATCCTGCATTACAGAAAGATCTGACTGGACTAGGTAGAGTCTACTGCTTAGAGGGACAGATTATTGTTCTAAAATCATCTCCTAGTTCTATAGGGTCAGGTTCCTGCTGTTGCTGTAAGGAACAGATTATTGTTCTAAAATCATTTTGCAGCCCTCTAGCACTTTCCAGGACTCTTTTACAGTCATTTTTGTGCCGAAAAGTTTGGGTCCCCATTGAATTCAAAGGGGTTCGGGGTAAAGTTCGGGTCAAGTTCGGTACCGAACCCGGACTTTTTTCCAAAGTTCGGCCGAACCCACCGAACCTGAACATCCACGGGTTCGCTCAACTCTAATTGTAAATACAAATGAATGCTTTAATTCCAAATTGAAAAGCATTCCCCTGATAACTGAACCATTCTAAATCAGTCATGCCCAAGCATGCACATATATTAAGCCTTGCAGAAGTGGGTCATTATCAATGGGGTAATATATTGTATATGCACTACTCATCACACAGTGCACTCTCATTGACAGTTCTGTGTTTCTGATTGGAAACCGGGAGGACCGGTTCCCGATCACCTAGTTGCTGTGGTAGCCTGTGATTGGCTATCACAGTTATCACTCACTGTATACCACGCCCTGTGTTTTTTTATCTTTTGAATAAGTAAAAAGATACATTGTCAAGAAAAAAGTGTATTCACAAAAATAAATAAATAAATAAATTATAAAATAGCTAAATCCAGGTTTGATCTAGGTCAGTGTCAGGATTAGGGTTAAGGCCAGGGCCAAAGGTCATGCTCGGAGTAAAAATAAGGTCAAAGGTCAGCGTCAAAAGTCAGGATCAATGGATTTTTTAAAATGTAGTATCAGTGTTGTTTCTGGGCTCTACTATGTTTGAAAACAACAAATAATATACATCTATGGTATCGTCAATGTACCTTTGATTTAAAAAATCAGGAGAAATCCATTACTATGTACAATCAGGGTGCAGGAACTCAACCATGATCTCTCAAAACCCCCTTCCCCCACAAAGACCCTCCAAACAACCTCAAATAGTGGATGTGGTCAAATCTCACCAACAGTGGAAGGGGCATTACATACCAGGTGCACATTTTGTACAGATTGCAGAGTTTGAGGGTGGGGGTGTGCAGAGCTCAGGTGATGCACTAAGTGTAGAGTTCAGGGGCGAGCTATGTACAGAGTGCAGAGTTCAGGGGTGCGCTGCATACAGAGTGCAGAGTTCAGTGGTGCACTACACACAGAGTGCAAAGTGCAAGGGTGCACTACACACAGAGTGCAAAGTGCAAGGGTGCACTACACACAGAGTGCAGAGTTCAGCCTTCTTCGGCAGCTGCTTACCTCTGCATCCCCTCTCCTCCTCCCTTTCACTTTTCTTCAACTCTGACCTCTGCATGCAACCCAACCCATGCCTCCATCTTCTCCCTCCTTCCTTAAAAGCTCCACCATCTTCCACATGTCTTACTTGTGTTGGTGTATTAAGCTTAAGCACCCAGCCGGCTTGGGTACCTCCCCTCACACTGTAGGTGGCTCTGCATCTCTCACTCACCAGTGGGGGTGTCGGGATCTGCACCTGCATCTCCCTGGTCCCCATCCTGCACTCAGTGGGTGTCCCTCAGGAGATTAGATCTGTGTTGAGCCGTTGGGAGACAAGCTTTCACTTGTAAACACAGAAGTTGGTCTTCTGTGTTTACAAGTGATAGTGGTGAGCAGGGAGCAAAGGGCCTGAGCCAGAGGTGGTGGAACTGAAAAAAGAGCTGTGTACAACCAAATGAAAGCCCAATTTGTCCTTAAATAAGCAATGTATAATTCACCTGGATATAAAAAGTAATTGCCATGATATGTACAGTTTTACCAACACATGTCAAAGTTGAAAAACTGTGTTTGGGCGTTAAGATTTGTTGTATCCTCCATCATGAATGGGTAAGGTACATACTCCTTGGACCTACTTTTGTGCGAGCAAGGGAAGCTGGAGAATTATTATAATAGCCAGGTAGAAGGAGAGAACAGCAATAGCTAAGTATGAATTCTCTGAGCAAACGTTTCCTTTAAACACTTGACTATAATTATTTTCATATATTTAATTGTCTTCAATTGAGATATAATTTGATTGAAAACCATGGTTTCCATCCAACAAGAACAGTAATTACTAAAAATAAGGAAGGAACCGATGGCAGAAACATTGCTATAACAATTAACACACACGCACATACATGCTCTTAATGCGATTTATAAGAGAGTACTTGATTGCAAAAATTAAGCAAGCTAACATCATAACCCATTCACGATTACAAAAAAACACATTGACCGCTACAACATAAAGGTAGTGTTTGCCAGCATTTCTTCTAAAATGAGTGATAGAATGAAAACGTTTCAGTGCAATGAAAGCAAAATATTTATAAGCTGTTGTATATGATTGTGAACCTCAAAATGGTTTTACCGCTATGACTCTGGCAAACGTGCATTAAAAACCATGCTTTAATGTGTGAACTTCATGAGCATTGTGTTAGGGATGCCCATTCAATAAGATCGAATGCATCAAAAAACTCACATGCCTGTTTTTTTAGCAATACAGCGCACCACGATGTATGGTGTTTGAGTTGTGGTGCATCATGCGTTAAGCTCTACTGTAGAAAGCAATGAGGTGCCATTCATTTTGATGCACAATAGACCAAAGGTAAATAAGGTGCATTGCAGAAATGCATGGTAATATATATATAATGTATATTTTAATGTTGCTCCATCACACAATTGTGAATAGGCCCTGAAGAAAGATACAACACCGTCCAGCAATTACAGTATAGTTACCAGGAATTCCTCTGGTGGGCCCTATTCATAGCTTTGTTCTGTTACATTTGCGAGAGGGGGGTGAGTGCTGGGGTTAAGGTGACAGGTCATCATATCTCCATGTTTCCCTTCTTGTTGGGTGCCAAGCAAGGGTCACATGAGAGGCCTACCCTAGAGTGGGCTCTTCTGGCCATGCTAGGTACCTTGTACTGGGTCACTTTACTACACATGTTGTACCTTTACTTTGTGCCATTTTCATCAATGCCCTGGGACAAAGCTGAGGCTGCTGTGGGTAAATATTCAACCTTAAGGCAGGCCTCTACTTTCAGAGTACTTTCGAATCCCCGCGTCAATGTACATCTTCTCAGTAACTTGCATTTAGGAGGGACATGCTGAGCATTGTACACACCCACCTATTCAGCGTTTTCCACTTCCATTCCCCATTAATGGAGTGGGCCCCACTGGGCACCTCGCACGGGTTCAGCACGTGCACTTTAACTCTTGAACGTCCATACCTCTGTACAGGATGGAAACCTCTGCAGAGCGAATCTGCTTCCAATGCTATGGGAGACAAACCACTGGCGGAAGGAGTGCCGACAACATCTCCCTCGCTGCTAGAGGGAATTCCACCTATAACAGGTACACACTACCAGCAAGCTGCTGTAACACTTCTGTTGCCCTACATATCCACTAGCGTTTTCACACTGCTCCACTCCACACCAAAGTCTTCATACCCCAATGTGTTTAAGATCCACTCAGTAGGTTATCTGTGCTGGTTACTTGCATTACACCCTTTTCACTAACATCAGACCAGGCAAGGACAACATTTCAAATGCTTTATTAAGAAAAGAGCAAAAGGACAATTACAGAGTCCAACCAACATACAAATTCATAATTCTACCCTAATTCCTAAAACTCTAACTACAGTCTGTGTGCTGCCCTGGTATACTTGCAAAGGTAGTGTTTGTGTAATACAGAGTCCATCAGAGGCATTGTTCCAGGGCTGGTGTCTTCAGGGCAAACCCCAGGTTCTGATGACTTTACATCCAGGTAGTAGTAAGCAACATTCTTCTGCTACTTACGGGTGCCATTTTCCATCTCTCTCCTCTCGCTAGGCCTTTTTTAGGGAACATGCTTTAAGAGGTAACCCAACCCAAACCGATCCTAGCATGGGCTAGATCTGGGCCACTGTCCCTATTTATATCACAGGATTAGCGGGATGGGCCCCGAAAGAACCCACCAAAAGACCAAAGAACCGGGAAAGGCACTAACTCTTACCCTCCTGGGACAGAACCTAACTGGCGCATGTATTACTCAAGAAAAAATGGGAAATAAGATTGACAGCAATGGGAAAAATATGTTCTTGTTTCACATTTTATTTTATTTTTGTTATTACAATAGTTCCCCAGTAGTTGATCCAGCTACCCACCAACAAAAACTTAGCTATAAACATTTGTTGATATTAAAGGTCAAATCAGCGTTTTTTTGCTGCATACATTTGCAGACATATTCAAAGTCTCACTGCCATGCCAAGGTGCCTCTGAAAACTATGGTCCCTGTTTCTTAGAACCAAAACACTTAAAGTCAAACCAAAGTTGAATAAAAAGAGTTCAAGAGTATTTTGGAGGTAGGCTATACTTAGCCTCATTTACACAGCCAAATCGGCCATGGTGTGGCAAATATACTGCAAATATCTGCAGCTGGGAGCCCAGGTGTTTGACAACAGCCATGGCCAGAAAGTCTGTACAAGTCAATGACAGGTTGGATCTGTCCACTGCTGTACATGTGTTCTAATGTATCACCACATTGAGCCATTGTAAGTATGTATTTGTATGTAACTACACATTGAGCAATTACATGCAGTTAGGTACAGATGATTATCCCTGGATACAAACACATTGAGTCCAGGGGCGATCATTTGTCCCTAACTGCATGTAATTGCTCAATGTGTAGATACATACAGATATACACTTACATCGGCAGACAGGAGTGGCTCCTGTCAGCCTGTTATTGGCTTGTACAGGCTTTCTGGCCACTGCTGTCTGAAAACACCTGGGCTCCCAGCTGCAGTTATCCACAATATACTTGCCGCACCATGTCCAATTTGTGAATGAGGACTAAATTTGGAGTAACACATCAGAGTCCCCCCCCATCGCAACAGAGTCCCCCCAATTCTACCATCAAAACAGAGTTCACATCTTATCCCTCCTTTCAGAAATACCAGTGAATGATGCTGTGGATCCTGGTCCACACAGCTGCACCATTAAAACAATGAATGCGTTGTTGTGGATAGGGCACTGTATAGTCATGCTGCCTTGGCAGGGGCAATTTATGAAAGCAGTAAGCCTGGGTGCAAGATCATAACTTGGGCCCTCCTGCCAGAGGAATAGAAAGCACAAAAAATGAAATGTGTTTTTTGGTGGTTTTGGGTAACCCCACTGGTTACATATTAAATTAAAGATGCCTGGGAGTTGTCTGGTTACTTGTTTTGAGCAGGCATTCAGCTACCAATCAGCTCCTTCCAGACAGGGTTGCCAAGCCCCCCCACACCCACAACTTTTTTTTTGTACTGACAAAACATGAAAAATGTACTGACAGAGCACATTTTTTACTGACATCCTGAAATATGACAGAAACTCCTATTAGAAACTAAGATATATTTAAAAGCTAGAAACAATATGTACAGTAAACATTAACAATGCGGATAACAAGTAATCCGTCTGACTTTACAACAAAAAAAGTATGACTAAGATTATGAAAGACCTGAGGAACCCTAGGATAAAGTATCAAACATGATCAGCAGCATGAGTATTGCTCAGGGGGGCGATAGTGGTCATGGTAGAGTCTAAGTGTGGAAATTATTTAAAGGGATTAAACAGAACCTGAGCCCAGTCCCTGTATACACTCTACACATATGCCACAGTCCTTGTACCAACAAAATACTCCTCATTAGAGGCACTCCTCTGTATCACAAGTGACAGTCTCACAGACACACATAAACTTTAGAACCAAGGATCATTTAAAAAAAAATAAACCTTTCATTTATAGAGCATCCTATAGAGTGCTGCAGTCAGGATGAGAGGGAGAAAGAGGGGAGCAAATAGTAAGGGGGGTGGGGGGAGAAAGGGGACAAGGGGAGGGTGGAGGGAGATAAACTAGGGGTGGGAGGAGGGTGCGAGAGAGATAGAATGGGGGAGAAAGAGAGAGATAGAGAGAGGGGAGCCAGGGATGAGGAAAAGAGGGGGCAAATAGGGGTAGGAGAGAGGGAGTTTGACGGAAGAAGGGAGAGAGTGGGCAGTGAGGTGAGGGGAGGAGAAGGGAGATGAAGAGAGGAGAGGAAGGAGGGAGAGAAAAGGGGGAGGGGGATGGGAGAGAATAAGCATGGGGGATGTACAGAGAGGTTACTTCCAGTGGTATCTACGCAGTGGATATTCCTTCCATAGGAATTTGCAGCTCTGCTTTTTTAACATTCAGGACTCTTTCATATGTGTGGTTGAGGGCAGTAAAACCATGCTTTTGAGCTGCGGGTTCATTCACACCAGGTGTGGTGGGACTGTGTTGGGTGGTTATTCCAGTGCAGTCCCACCACATAACAAGGTAAAATGCTTTTTTCATTGGTATGTCCAGTTCACACCACTGCGTTACAGTGATGTGAACTGGACATACCAGAGACAATGCATTTTACCAGTGCAAGGCAACCTGCCACCTCACCGGCTGGCAGCCAATTGAACTTTATGAAATGTCTGCATGACACTTTAATAATGTTTGTTTAAAAAAATTAACAATAATAATACAATGTATCGCAATTGGTGCATCTACACTACGCTGGTACCGCACAGCACGTTGTAACGCAGTGGCTGGTGTGAATGGACCCTTAGCTGACAAGGCAGCAGCTGGGGGTGTACACATGAAGCAGCTGCAATACTTTGCTTCACAGTTGCGGCAATCATTATATCCTTTGTTGCATTTGGCTGGCACTACCGCTCACCGAAAGCATTTAAGGGATTAAAACATATTGCCTCCTCACAACCTGTCAATGCATCTGAAAAGTAATCTCTATGCATATTGCTATTTAGAGGATCAACAGTCTTTTTCAGTGAGAACAGCGGGGGGGGGGGGGGGGGGGGGGG
>BLSH010198946.1:946449-961211 GCA_018402905.1 Glandirana rugosa | reverse complement strand
TGACATAAATCAAAACAGATGCACAGCAATTGTATGCTATGCCGTTCAAGGTGTTGCACTATACACAATACACCGTCCTCTCGTCAGGAGTATCATATCACAATTAGTCTATGGATATAGATAATACAGAGGGTATATTAGTAAATTGCATGGGAAACGATCTTTGGTAAAAAGAAAAAAGCCTATGAGGGTGTTCTTACATGTCAGCTTCACAATTGTCCCAACAAGTATCCATGGGACAGTGGGCACCCAGAGTGGCGTCCAACGCGGTGGTGAGGCGGGGACAATGGGGCCCAATCCTGGAACAAAGGCCAAAGCGACCAGCCAGAGAACACGTAAGGAAAGTGAAGATGAAATTTCAACCACGTCATATCTGTGAAGGAGTATATGCGTTTATAAATCAATCAATATAGTGGTAATATGACAAACGTGTATTTAATGTATAAAGATAAAGTGATATGAATGTGAGGATGTAAAACTACAAAGTTTACCAGCCAGGGAAAAGCAAATTTACCATGTAAATCTCTTAAAACCGTAGAAAAACAGAGAGACTTTATTGGCAGTGCCCACTCCTCAAGAAGACAGGCCATCCATGAGTCCTTGTCACTGACTCAGCAAAATGACATTAAGGAATTTATCAGTAAAAACAGAGATTATTTCTCTCCTCTACCCGGACTGACCACCGTACTACAACATGACATAATTACGGACCCAGGGGTCCGTGTAAATGTAAAACCCTACCGAATACCTGAGGCTAGATGGCAGGTGATGGCAAAGGAAATAAAAACCATGTTGGAGTCAGACGTAATAGAGGAGCCCCACAGCGCTTGGTCGAGCCCTATAGTGCTGGTTCCAAAGCCCAATGGCACTATCAGGTTCTATAACGATTTCAGGAAGCTGAATAACATGTCTAAGTTTGACGCATAACCGATGCCGCGGGTTAACGAACTTGTGGACAGGTGCCTGGTACATAACAACCCTAGACCTAACTAAGGGCTACTGGGAGATCCCCTTAACGGAGACAGCAAAGGAAAAAACTGCCTTTTCTAACCCAGAGGGGTCCTTCCAGTACCAGCGAATGCCGTTTGGTCTGCATAGGGCCCCTGCATCCTTCCAGAGAATGATGGATAAAACTTTGAGGCTGTATCACCCCTATGCAGCCGCTTATTTGGATAATGTGGTCATCCACAATCCAGATTGGGAATCTCATCTGCCCCGAGTACAAGCAGTCGTAGATTCTCTTAGGGTAGCAGGTTTAACAGCTTACCCAAAAAAGTGTGCCATAGGCCTGGAGCAGGCCAAATACCTTGGGTATGTTATTGGTCGGGGACTGATCAAGCCCCAGACCAATAAGATCGAGGCAATTCAAAAATGGCCCCAACCAGGGAATAAAAAACAGGTTTGTGCCTTCCTGGGCATTACAGGGTATTACAGGCGGTGCATACCCGACTTTGTCACCATTGCCATCCCTCTGACCGATCTGACGAAGGGGAGAGGGTCGGGCATAGTTAAGTGGAATCCCGACTTTGAGAAGGCATTCCAGAAGTTGAAGCAAGCCCTTTGTGTACAACCGGTGCTCGTGACCCCGGACTTTACAAAGGAGTTTGATGTACAAACCGAGGCCTCTGAGGTAGGACTAGGTGCTGTTCTGTCCCATATCAGAGACGGTGAGGAGCACCCAGTCGTCTACTTAAGCAGGAAGCTTAACAGGCATGAGAGGAACTATGCCATTGTGGAGAAGGAGTACCTGGCTAACAAGTGGGCCTTAGAGGCACTGAACTACTACCTCTTAGGAAGGTTGTTTAGGCTAGTCACCGACCATGCCCCCCTGAAGTGGATGTGTGACAACAGGGAGAAAAATAGTAGGGTGACTAGGTGGTTCCTGGCCCTACAACCATTTAAGTTCACAGTGGAACACTGGATGGAAAGACTTCAGAAAAATGTGGATGCCCTCTCCCGGGTACACTGAATGGTTAGGACAGTTGCTCAGGTGCAGAGGCTTTAGCACAGGGGGAGGGTATGTTATGTATGTGAGGCAAAGTGGTAGACGGACGCTAGCTGTCGCCTCATATGCGTTCATGTGGACTGGATTAAACAGAGTCCGGTCTGGATGTTACCAGTAACCATGGCAGGGCTGGTTCTGGTCCAGAGTTTGTGATCCACTGGGGACCACCAGCAGGTTGCTTAAATAATCAGCTCTGACCTGGAACTCAGAGAGGGATCTGAGGGAGCTCTGTGTCTGTCTGGACTTTAAAAGACAAGGTCTGCATTTTGGCTTATGTTTTGTGGGTGTCGGGGCCAGCCCACACCGTATAGTGAGGAAACTATACTGTTTCATTTAGCGCCAGACGGCAAGGAATTATTTTCTGTCTTGTTTGCTTTTAACCTGCAAATATTTTACTAATAAACCTGGCAAGCCGCCAAATTTTAAAGAAAGTTGCATGCACACTGACTATTTTCCTCAGGAAAGTTGATCCCCACGAGCTAATCTCCCACAATATATACAGGATCTCACAAAAGTGAGAACACCCTTCATATGTTTGTGAAATATTTTATTATATCTTTTCATGGGACAACACTGAAGAAATGACACTTTGCTACAATAAGAAAGTAGTGAGTGTACAGCTTTTATAACAGTGTAAATTTGCTGTCCCTTCAAAATAACTCAACACACAGTCATTAATGTCTAGACTGCTGGCAACAAAAGTGAGTATACCCCTAAGTGAAAATGTTCAAATTGGGCCCAAAGTGTCAATATTTTGTGTGGCCACCATTATTTTCCAGTACTGCCTTAACCCTCTTGGGCATGGAGTTAACCAGAACTTCACAGGTTGCCACTGAAGTCCTCTTCCACTCCTCCATGACGACATCACGGAGCTGGTGGATGTTAGAGACCTTGCGCTACCCCACCTGGGATGCCCTATAGATAGGGGTTAGGTCTGGAGACATGCTTGTCCAGTCCATCACCTTTACCCTCAGCCACAGTACATGTTGGCATTCATGGTTCCCTCAATGAGCTGTAGTTCCCCAGTGCCGGCAGCACTCATGCAGCCTCAGACCATGACACTCCCACCACCGTGCTTGACTGTAGACAAGACACACTTGTTTTTGTACTCCTCACCTGGTTGCCGCCACATAAGCTTGACACCATCTGAACAAAATACATTTATTTTGGCCTCACAGACTATAGGACATGGATCCAGTAATCCATGTCCTTAGTCTGCTTGTCTTCAGCAAACTGTTTGCAGGCTTTTTTTGCATCATCTTTAGAAGAGGCTTCCTTCTGGTATGACAGCCATGCAGAGCAATTTGATGCAGTGTGCGGTGTATGGTCTGAGCACTGACAGGCTGACCCCCCACCCCTTCAACCTCTGCAGCAATGCTGGCAGCACTGTCACAATACTGGTGGTGGAGTCTGGCTTGTGCAGGGAACAACCGCTCTTGCACACCCAATTCAGGGACTCCTGTTAGAGCACACAGGAAGTCCAAAAGTGTGGGATGGCATGAGGGCTGGATGGTCACTGGTGGTGGTGTGATGCTCCAGGTGGTCGTGCAGATCAGAAGGGTGGTCGTGCAGGCTGGGTCGGCAACTGGCTGGCTGTGCGGTACAAAGGGGTCAGGCAAGAGGGTGGTCAAGTTCAGGCAAAGTTCGTTAACAGACTGGCAGCAGAGGTACAGAGGGTTATTAATTGGATGGTCGTGGATAGCTGGGGTCGGTGCAGGCAGATAATCAGCAGGTCAGGTCAAGCCGGGTTGGATCAGAAAGCAGGTAGTAACACAGGTAACAGGAACAGAGCTGGGGCTCACAGGTACTCAGATGCTGTAGAACGAACAGCACTGGCTGCAGGGTGTAGCCCACTTAAATAGGCTTGTTTGGTGCCAATGGCGTGCATGGGCGCGCACGCAAACGCGCACAGGCGCGCCAAACGTCTGGAACTGGCTGTTTTTCCTAACATTGCCCCTCCTAAGGGGCAGCCTCCGGATGCCTTGCCGGGTGCCAACTTCCAGGAGGTTTTTCCTGAAGGCTTGAATTAATCCTGGTGCGTGAGTGTTTTCTTCTGGCTCCCAGGAATTCTCTTCGGGTCCATACCCTTTCCATTTTATCAAGTACTGGGTGGACCCAGCCCTCCTCCAACTGTCCAAAATGGCTTCCACCTCGAACTCCTCCTCTCCGTTTACCAGGACCAGGTCCAGCGGACCTGTCTTCCATCCTGGGAAGGGGTCCGGGACAGCAGGCTTCAGCAACGAAGCATGGAAGACCAGGTGGATCCGTAGGGAAGGGGGAAGATCCAATTCAAACGCCCCCCTGTTGATCTTCCTCCTGATTGGGAATGGCCTCATGAATCTGGGACCCAGCTTCTTCGAAGCAAGCTTGCTTGAGGTTTCTGGTGGACAACCAGACGCGGTCTCCCGGTTGGAGCGCTAACTCCCCCGCCTGCTCTTGTCGAAGGCCTCCTTGTTCTGTTCCTGGGTTTTAGACAGGGTATCCTGCAGGAGTTTATTGTTGGCTTGTAGAAAACTTGTGACATGAGAATGAGAGCTCGATCTCCAAAGCTGCACACAGGGCCTTCCAGAATCTGGAGGTAAACTGGACCCCCCGATCGGACACAATATTGCTGGGAACTCCGTGAAGCCAGACTATTTCCTTGACAAAGATGTTAGCCGTCTCGGCTGCTGTGGGGTACCCTTCATGGGTAAGAAGTGCGCCACAAATATGGTGGAGTATCCTTCAGATGGGGGCAGTTCCACAATGAAGTCCATGGCCAGTTGCGACCATGGGCGCTCAGGTACCGGGAGTGGGTTCAGGAGGCCCCAGGCTTTGGCCTTATCTGTCTTATTCCGGGCACAGATAGGACAAGCGCTGACATATCTCTTGCAGTCATCCATAGCGCTTGGCCCCCAGAAGGACCGGGAGAGCAGTTCAGCCGTCTTCCAAGACCTGAAATGTCCGACCAGTTTGTGATCGTGGCAGAGACCTAGGATCCTGAGGTGCAGGCTTGCTGGGACAAACACCTTGTGACCCAACCACCACAGACCATTTTTGGCAGTTAGCCTGGCATCACCGGGGTTAGAGGATCCTGCCAAGTCTTGCTATATTTGGGACAGCACATCTTCATGGGTAAGAAGGAAGTTCCTAGCCGGGAGTATGGTATCAGGCAGAGTGGTGTCTCCTGACTCAGAGAACATCCGGGACAGAGCATCAGGTTTTACATTTTTTGATCCTGGCCCGTAGGTCAGATGGAACTGGAACCTGGAGAAAAAGAGAGCCCAGCGGGCCTGTCGGGTCTCAGTCTCTTGGCCATTCTTAGGTACTACAGGTTTTTGTGGTCCTTGTAAATGAGAATGGGGTGTGTGGCCCCCTCAAGTAGGTACCGCCATTCCTCTAGAGCCGGCTTGATGGCCAGTAGCTCCCTGTCCCCCACATCGTAGTTCCTCTCTGGTGCAGACAGTTTGAGGGAGAAGAAAGCTACAGGGTGGAGCAAAGCCTTGGTGCCTTGACGATGGGAGAGGATGGCTCCTACTGCAGTTTCAGAGGTGTTCACTTCTAGGACATATGGCAGAGCCGGGTCCGGGTGTTTCAGAATGGGTGCAGAGGAGAACAGAGACTTGAGTTTCTGGAAGGCTGCTTGGGCTTCGGGGGACCAACGCAACCAACGGAATGCAGTCTTCCACTCATCTCCTTCTCTGATACGCATGAGATTGTACGCTCCCCACAGGTCAAGATTAGTAAAGATGGTTGTCACTCTCAACCTCTGGAACAACTCTGGGACCAAGGGCAGGGGATACCGGTTTTTAATGGTAATCTGGTTGAGTTCCCGGTAGTCTATGCATGGTAGTCTATACCTTAGTGAATGGTCCTTTTTTTCAACTAAGAAAATACCAACCCCTGCAGGAGACGTAGAGGGTCGGATGAACCCCTTTTCCAAGTTGTCATCAAGATAGGCCTTGAGGGCCGCCAGTTCAGGTTCCGAGAGAGGGTAAATCCTTCCGAAAGGGGACTTCAGCCCCCAGCAAGAGCTCAATGGGGCAGTCGTAGGGTTTGTGGGGAGGTAGTTTGTCAGCCCCTTTTTTGCTGAAGACATCCAGGAATGGATGGTAAGCAGGTGGAAGTAATAGACGGATGTCTGCTTCAGCGTCGGAGTCCAGGCAGAGTAATGGGGGGGCTGCTTCTCCTTCAGACTTTAAGCAATGCTGCCGGCAGTAAGATGACCTGAACTGGATGGCCCCTGTGGACCAATCAATGCTGGGGCTATGTGTCCGAAGCCAGGGCAGACCCAAAATGATGGGACAGAGGGGAGAAGCGATGGCATCTAGCCGTAAGAGTTCCTGATGAACTTCCGGTGTTGTGGAAGGAAGGGGGGCGGTCTCGTGGGTGACAGTTCGAGATTTAATACGAGACCCATCTGCCAGCCAGATGACCATCTTGTGGGACCTCAGTTGTAATGGGATGCGGTGCAGCACTGCGAAGTCCTGGTCAACGAAACAGCTGCACACTCCGGAGTCAATGATGGCTGGGACACTAATATTCCCTCCGGGAAGCTGCAAGGAGAGGAGAAGAGTAAAATGAGAGGTTTGGCTTGGTGAGATGGGTAAGCAACTCTGGATAGCTGGAGAACACTTACCGCGCAGGCACAGATTCAGGGAGAAGCGTCGTTGCCTTTCCTCGGCTGTGAGTGATGGGCGTAGGAGCCCAATTTGCATGGGCTTGGAGGAGTCCTGGGGAGAGGAGTTGGAGGTTACTGGGCTGAGCGTAGCTGGACTCGGGTAACTAGGGACCCGTGGGTGCATCCAGGTGGGGCCCGACTGCCCTGGCGACCTTTCGGCGCGGCGCTCTCTGAGACGCCAATCAATTGAGATGGCCAGGTTAATCAGTGCATCCAGGGTCTGGGGAACCCCTACTCATGCCAGCTCATCCTTTAAGGGTTTGGACAATCCCATCAGAAATTGGAAACACAGGGCGGCACTGTTCCAGACTGTGTCTGCGCTGCAGCACCGGAATTCCGAAACATAGTCCTCCACTGGGAGGGGACCCTGCAGGAGTGCATGCAGGGCAGCCTCCGCTGTAGCAGCCTGGTGGGGGTCCTCATAGAGTTGCGCCATGGCTCAGCAGAATGAGTCCAATGTGGCGATCTCTGGAGCATTCTGCTCCCATAGTCTATGGGCCCTTGACTGGGGTTCATCCTGCAGCAGGGAGATGACGAACCCCACCTTAGTGGCCTCGAGGGAGAAGGTGCGTGGCTGGAGGCCAAAATAGAGCTCACACGCATTCCAAAAGGCCCAGAACTTGCGTTGATCCCCCTAGAACTTGTCTGGCAGCGGGACCTTGGGCTCCGAGGGTATGGCCATGATGGTGCGGGCTGCGGATGGGGCAGCTCCAGAGGCTGGGGGAGTTGAGAGCACTTGTACCCGTTCCTCCAACTGGGTATAGCCATCTTGCAGGTTCTTTACTGTCTATGTGAGACCAGCAAGGTGAGCACACAGATCATCCATGGAAGAGCGGGTTCCCTGCGCAGACTCGGACATGGCTGTCCGTTACTGTCACGATCCTGGTGGTGGAGTCTGGCTTGTGCAGGGAACAACTGCTCTTGCGCACCAGATTCAGGGACCCCTGATAGAGCACACAGGAAGTCCAAGAGTGTGGGATGGCACGAGGGCTGGATGGTCACTGGTGGTGGTGTGATGCTCCACGTGGTCATGCAGATCAGAAGGGTGGTCTTGCAGGCTGGGTCGGCAACTGGCTGGCTGTGCTGTACAAAGGGGTCAGGCAAGAGGTGGTCAAGTTCAGGCAAAGTTCGTTAACAGACTGGCAGCATAGGTACGGGGGGATCAGACAATCGGATGGTCATGGATAGCCGGGGTCGGTGCAGGCAGATAATCAGCAGATCAGGTCAAGCCGGGTCGGATCAGAAAGCAGGTAGTAACACAGGAAACAGGAACAGAGCTGGGGCTCACAGGTACTCAGACGCTGAAGAACGGACAGCACTGGCTGCAGGGTGTAGTCCGCTTAAATAGGCTTGTTTGGCGCCAGCGGCACGCATGCACACACGGGCGAACGCGCACAGGAGTACGCGAACATGCACAGGTGCACCAAACATCCGGAACTGGCTGTTTCTCCTAACAAGCACTCATATGTCTATTTCCCAAAGACAACCTCTGGATATGACGCTGAGCACGTGCACTCAGCTTCTTTGGTCGACCATGGTGAGGCCCATTCTGAGTGGAACCTGTCCTGTTAAACTGCTGTATGGTCTTGACCACCATGCTGCAGCTGAGTTTCAGGGCCTTGGCAATATTCTTATAGCCTAGGCCATCATTGTGTAGAGCAGCAATTCTTTTTTTAGGATCCTAAAAGAGTTCTTTGCCATGAGGTGCCATGTTGAACTTCCAGTGACCAGTATGAGAGAGTGAGAGCGATAAAACCAAATTTAACACACCTGCTCCCCATTTACAGCTGAGACCTTGTAACACTAACAAGTCGCATTACACCGGGGAGGGAAAATATCTAATTGGGCCCAATTTGGACATTTTCACTTAGGGGTGTACTCACTTTTGTTGCCAGTCGTTTAGACATTAATGGCTATGTGTTGAGTTATTTTGAGGTGACAGCAAATTTACACTGTTATACAAGCTGAACACTCACTACTTTACATTGTAGCAAAGTGTCATTTCTTCAGTGTTATCACATGAAAAGATATAATAAAATATTTACAAAAAGGTGAGGGGTGCACTCACTTTTGTGAGATACTGTATATTCTTACACTGCCTGCACTGCCTGTATATAGCTCGGACTGTCTACACTGTATATCTAATTATCTGTATACTAAACTACCTAAACGCTGCTAACTAACCTATCTATCTCCACATTCACACACTACATACAGCCGCTGGTGAATAGTGTGGGCATGGATTGTGCACACTGCCTTTGGCCAATCATGGCTCTCACAGCAGAGTGAGCAGTGATTGGCCAAAGCATGCAGGTCATGTGCATGCTTTGGCCAATCAGTGGGTGGCATTTCCCCGCGATTCCTATGCATTATGGGGCGTTCAAATTTCCCACGAACGCCCCATAATGGTCGGGATTCGCCGAACAGGCGAACACCCGATGTTCGAGTCGAATATATGTTCAATTCGAACTGGGAGCCCATCCCTATAAATGACTAATAGAATGGCTGGTTCGGGAAAGGCAGAATCCACATGCCTTGAATATTCCTCTCACCGCCTTGCACTGGAGAGTTCTGGTTTGAGAAAAAATTCAGGCGAAATCCCTGTACTACCAGACAGGCCAGACTGAACCCTGCAGAGCCAGTTCAGACATAAATAGCCAACTTATTTTAATACCCTTTTGGTATTTTGTTGACATTTATTCTTTATAAGAAGATGGGCATCAACAACCTAATAGTAAGATTACAAACATAACAGTTTAGACACAGGTCATTTATAGCTGTGTGAAGTTGGCACCCCATGTTTGTAAAACCTGAATAAAAATATACCATTAGTTTGCGCCGCGTTTGCGCTGATTTGCACCGCAATAATGAGCGTTTTCACCGATTCGGTTTCTGAGATATTAAACATTCAATTCAATGCAAGCCCCGGCCACTTTGCACGCCATGTTGCTGAATTTTAAAAACAAACGCGCCATTTGTTTGTGCCGCATTTGCGCCGCAAAAATAAACGTTTGCGCCAGTTCGGTTTCTGAGATATTAAACATTCAATTTAATGCAAGCCCCGCCCACTTTGCACACCATGTTGCTGAATTTTAAAAACAAATGCGCCATTTGTTTGCGCTGTGTTTGCACTGGTTTGCGCCGCAAAAATAAACGTTTGCGCCGGTTCGGTTTCTGAGATATTAAACATTCAATTTAATGCAAGCCCCGCCCACTTTGCACCCAATGTTGCGTAATTTTAAAAACAAACACGCCATTCTTTTGTGCCACGTTTGCGCTGGTTTGCGTCGCAAAAATAAAAGTTTGCGCCACTTTGGTTCCCGAGATATTGTGCGTTATAGCTGCCGTAACCCCGCCCACTTTGCACCCATGTTGCTGAATTTTAAAAACAAACATGCCATTCGTTTGTGACGCGTTTGCGCCGGTTTGCGCCGCAAAAATTAACGTTTGCTCCGCTTTGGTTTCCGAGATATTGTGCGTTATAGTTGCAGAAACCCCGCCCACTTTGCACCCCATGTTGTTGAATTTTAAAAACAAACATGCCATTCGTTTGTGCAACGTTTGCACCGCAAAAATAAACCTTTGTGCCGCTTTGGTTTGCGAGATATTGTGCATTATATGTTACCAAACCACACTGACTTTACACCTCCTTATTAAATCTTACATAGAGAACCTGTACTCCGCTTGGGTTTCCTAAATGTAATGCTCCTTCCACTGTACCGGGCACTGCGCTTCATACCCTGGAAAAGACAGTAGAGCTCCAACAACTTTTTGCCTGGTTGTCAGGATCGGCTCCCTGGTTGTCAGGAGAGGCTCCCTGGCCATCTCCCTGGGTGGGCTCTCCCTGGTGGTCCTAGTGGGCTCCCTGATGGTCCCTGGGCAGGCTCCCTGGTGGTCCTGGGTGGCGAACCTAGGGGGGGCAGCACTGATAAACACTCAGCACAGACCCCCCTGTCAGGAGAGCAGCCGATTGGCTCTCCACTACTGGCGTCTGCAGGTGCACTGTGACTAGCCGTGATTAGTCACGGTTGATCACATGGTAAAGAGCTTCAGACGGAAGCTCTTTACTGAGATTGGTAATGCGGTGGGTCAGACTGACACACCACAGCGCCGATCACCGTGATGCGCGCCCCCACGTTATCCTGCTGGACGTCATATGATGCCCAGTCAGGATAACTAAACCACTTCCTGGCCGTCATTCTGCATATAGCGGTAGGGAAGTGGTTACACGCATATGTGCATTTAGGCAGGTACACATGCGTACGTGTGAAAAACACGCATGATTTGCAGACCCAGACGCACCTTTGTTCCTTTTTCTGAGCACATTTGTTACCAACACAAAAACACAGCCCCATATGTGGCTGTGTGCATGGGGCCATGTATTTGCATGTGCAGCATGTAGATGACTGGTTCCATGGAGTGGCACTTGGAGAGGTTCCACCTCTGGAGCCACCACAAGGGTGAAGTTATTCGGATGCGTTGATTCTTGCTGCGTGACTCCCACTGTTGTAAGAATCCTCTCTGAAATGGATGCATCCTCCACTGGGCCCACTTCACCATGGGAATGGATGCTGTCATTGTCCCAATTACCCTCAGACACCCGAGAGCCAAGGTGACGAGAGGGCTTGATGGACTCGGTCCCGGATTACATTGATTTTTTTCTTTGGGAAGCGAGATGGCGCCTGTCTTCGTATTGAAGAGCGCTCGGAGGAATACTACAGATTGGGACGGCTGCAGGTGACTTTTGTCTAAGGTCAGTAGCCACCCGAATTCTTGCAAGGTGTTGATGACTAAGTCCCGGTGATCCAGCAGCTGCCCTTTGTCTTGGGCTAGCAGAAGGAGATCATCCAGATAGTGATAAAGATGGACTCCTATGACTCTCAACTAGGAGTTGAGCTAGCAGTACCTTGGAGAACACTCTCGGAGATGTTGTCAGGCCAAAGGGGAGGCAAGTAAATTGTAATTGGCCTATGGCAAACCGCAGATAGTGCTGGAATTCTGCTGCTATGGACATGGAAGTAGGCATCCTTGAGGTCAATGGAGATCAACCAGTCTCCTTGTTGCACTGTTTGCTGGATAGAGTGCAGAGACTCCATTTTGAACTTTCCCATTTAGATAAATTGAGATGGGTTAAATCAATCACGGGTCTCCATGAGTCATTCTTCTGTACTAAGAACAAGGGGCAATACACCCTGGCTCCTCTCATTGACTGGGATGGGTTTGACCGCTTCCTGTTCTAGTAGAGATTCCACATATGCAGACAGGATCTCCCTCTTTTCTCTTGAGGACCAAATGGTCGTGGAACGAATCTTAGCTTGGGACTTTTGCTGAACACCCAAGCGTGGCCTGTGGACACTGTCTTGACTGTCCAAAAGTCCTGGATTGAGGCCGCCCAGACATGCCGAAAGTGATGCAAATGAGCACCCACCATGCCTGCCTGAGTGGGCCCAATCTCAAAAGGATTTAGATGCCCCTTGTCCACCTGAGGAACCACCTTTCGAGGCTTTCTGGTTTGTTGACCTCCTGGCCCTCCCGAACTCACACCCAGGTTTATAACTGCACGCTACCTTGACCCAATCGAATCCTTGTTTCTGATGACTTTGACTTGGCTGGCACCAATCCTGGGGAAGAAACCCAGACTTTCCTCCCGTGGCCCGGGTTACAGCCTCATTGAGCTTGTTCCCAAAGAGGGAGGTTCCCTCAAAAGAAATGTGGCACCAGGCTGGAGCCAGAGGACCCGCTTAGCCGTGACTGATGCCAACATCACCCGGGCCACGAGACGGAGGATGTCAAGGGACACCACCCCCATGAAGGCTGATGCCATCCTTAGTTCTATTATAGGCAAACTTCTGGCTGCTTCAGTGGAAAACCCTGCCAAGGTTTCATCAACACTATGGGGTAGTGCCAAGGCCAAGGCCGGTTTACAGGCCATTCCGGCTGTCGGATATATTCGTCTGAGGTCTGTGTCGATTCTCCTCTCCAGGGGGTACTTGAAGGAGACCGTATCCTCTAATGGGAGTGTCACGTACCTTGCAAACCTCATCAGGGCCACTAGTGGAGCTGCCTCTGTTTCACCTCTTCTTCTTTGAAAGGGTACAGCTTTTGGACTTTGGTTGCTAATGAGCCCCTTCTTTCCACTGTGCTCCATTCATCCGAGATAATTCCACCTAGCTCCGCTAGAAAGGGGAAAAGAGAGTGCTCCCTACTGAGTTGTTTAAACATTTTTTTTGTTTTGGAGGCGATACGTCGGCTCTTCCAAGTCCATCACCTCTTTTACCGCCTTCAGCAGAGAAAGAACTAGGGCGTATTTGAACCCTACTTCTGGCGCTTCCATCTGTGACTCACTGTCCGATTGAGCCAGAGACTACCAATCAGGCTGGAAGGGATCCAACTGATCATGGCTCTCACCCACTAGGGACCTTGGAGGATCTGCAGGGGGCACGTGAGGTTGACGGGCTTCCCTTTCCTGCAGGGAATTATTAACAACCCGTTTGATCAAAGCCTCCAGGTGCTGATCTGGGTTCTTCCTTTCGACCATCGATTTTTGGTAGCAGTGGTCACACAGGGATCTGTCCGCAGACACCACCCTCTTGCACCCCTAGCATAGTTTCTCCTGGGAGCGTGGAGGAGGGGGGCGGTGTGTATCCCTACTGCGGTGCCCTGACCCTGAGCGGGATCCGTGAAGACCAGATCTAGAAGACGACATCGCCCGGTTCCGCCGGGAACCCGCATGTGCATGCAGGAGCCGGGCCTCGTTCTCGTCCCGCGGACACATAACTGTCAGCAAAGAAAGCACACAGGGCAAATAGGAGATAAAACTCAGACTACAACACAACAAACACTTGCTGCCATAAACCACTCCACCGTGATGCACTCACCAGGGATCGCCTTGTGTTCTTGTGCAGATAAGGGCCACCCGCTCTCAGCTGGGTTATCTGGCCGGCGCACATATCCCCTGCTCTTCAGCGCTACTCTGCACAATTCATACCCTGCTCTCAGCTAGGGCTTATCGGAGGGACATATTCTTCTGGCACCAGCGGTATTTCTGCGGTAAGGAATCTCCAGGTAGGTGAACCATCCACTTGGTCCAAATGGAGGAGGACAAAAAAGGAACACGGCAATCGGGACAGAGCAAAGATTTATGGGAGAGGAGTCCTATAGGGTAGCTGTGGAAGCGGAGCCACCCACACGTCTGCTGCCATGGAGTCTGCCAGGAAAAGAATGTTTACTGACATTGAGGTTTTTCAAAAAAAGCAATTTACAAAGAGCTGTTGGCAGTTATTTTTGCGGCACAAATCAGTTCAAACGCAGCGCAAACAAATGGTATATTTTTATTCAGGTTTTACAAACATGGGATGCCAACTTCAACTTCCAAAAAGAAGTGACTTATATAGGAGAATTTGCTGGAGTGCTGTTTTGCTTGGTTAACACCTGGTTAAGAGAACTATGGGCTAACCTTTTTTGGTCTTAGTTCTCTTTATGTTCACAAGATGACATATAGTAAGTATGTTCTCCTGTGACAAAAAAACTCAGCATGTGGCAGCTATTGCCCACCATATGCTGATAGCACACAGCCGTGCTGCAACCGGGACAGATCCCGACAATACTGTTGAGATCCACCCTGCCGCCTGATTGACAGCTGGCTCTGCCTCACTAGAGCTCAGGCCAGCTGTACCTGCCCCCTCCCCTGTCCGAAGGGGGGGAAGGGGGTGGATCTCTGTGGGGGGTGGCAAAACTACGCATGTGAAGTAAAACCTTGTGTACAATATTCACCAAATCTGCACAAACTGGGAACAAATAAATCTGGTTGTACGTAAGATTTAATAAGGAGGTGTAAAGTCAGTGTGGTTTGGCAACATATAACGCACAATATCTCGCAAACCAGCGCAAACGAATGGCGTGTTTGTTTTTTAAATTCAGCAACATGGGTGTAAAGTGGGCGGGGTTACAGCAACTATAACGCACAATATCTCAGAAACCAAAGTGGCTGTCGCTCTTTGAATGACAATTGCGCGGTCGTGCGCCACCGCGTGCTGGCGCGTTAACAGTAAGTTTCTCGCTGTCGGTGAAACCAAAGACTCTATAACACGCAATATC
>BLSH010198946.1:882802-903239 GCA_018402905.1 Glandirana rugosa | reverse complement strand
GACTCCTCTAAGGGTTTTTAGTGCCTGCATGTCAGGACATCCAGGACCAGGAGATAATGTGCAGCTCACGGAACGTAGGTGCCACCCAGGTAGGGAGCTGGCATAGAGTATTTAGTGATTAGAATTGGTACCAGCCTGGGGCAGAGCTGGCATAGAGCACTGGGTGCATACGATTAATACCAGTTGGTAGAAGAGCAGGCATAGAGCACTGGGTGCCTAGAATTGGTGTAATCCTGGGGCAAAGCTGGCATAGTGCGCTGATTAAGATTGGTATCAGTTTGGGGCAGAACAAGCATAATGTACTGGGTGAATATAATTGATGCCATCCAGGAGCAGAGCAGGCATAGAGTACTGGGTGCATAGGATTGGCACCATCTTGGGGCAGAACAGGCATAGAGTACTGACTGTGTGCATAAAACTGGTGCCATCCAGCAGACATAGAATACTGGGTGGTGCATAGGACTAGCGCCAGCCGGGATCAGAGCAGGCATAGAATACTGGGTGCATAGGACTGGTGCCACCCAGAGGCAGAGCAGGCATAGAATACAGAATGCATAGGATTGGCGCCAGCCAGGGGCAGAGCAGGCATAGAATACTGGGTGCATAGGATTGGTGCTATCCAGGGGCAGAGCTGGCATAGAGTACTGAGTGCATAGGATTGGAGCCATCCAGGGGTAGAGCAGTCAGAATAAGCCATGCATAGGATTGGTGCCATCCGGGGCAGAGCTGGCATATATACTCAGTGCATAGGATTGATACCATCCTAGGATAGAGCTGGCATAAAATATTCAGTGCATAGGATTTGTGCCATTCTGGGGCAGAGCTAGCATAGAATACTATGCACATAGGATTGGAGCCATCCAGGGTCACAGGGAAAAGTTGGCACAGAATACTCAGCACATAGGATTGGTGCCATCCTGAGGCAGAGCAGGCAAAGAGTACATGGTGCATGAGATTGGTACCACCCAGGGACAGAGGTGGCATAGTGCACATAGTGCATAGGATTGGTACCATCCAGGGACAGAGGTGGCATAGTGCACATAGGATTAGTACCATCCAGGGACAGAGCTGGCATAGAGCACTGGGTACTTAAAATTGCTGGCACAGAGGACAGAATGCTAGGGGTAGGGGAAGTACAGGAAAGGGATTCTTTTCTCCTTCCTAAGGAAGAACTGACTTGTTGCTATTTGCATTCTGCTATTGTACTTTTTGAAAGATTTTTGGCTTTGCTCCTACTGGAGATCCTTCTTGCAAAACAGGCTTTAGGTTGTGGTTTTCCATTGTTCCTAGAGGCATTATTGCTATAGGCTTTAATAATTGGAGGGCTTGCAGCGCACACTGGCCAGGGTCCCATGATTAGTATGAGCCCCACAGCCTGCAATGCATAATGCACTTTTGGATAAGACGCCTTTTGAAAGTGTCAGCAACTTGCTTTTGCCTTGTGGCTCTCTCTGTATCTTTCAGTAATTATGACAGTAGTTTTCTGGAATGTTAAGACTGTGTGAATTTACACCCAGAGGTCAATCAATTCTAACTTCCAGGGATTTTATTTGCTGCATGAACCTTTCTTTATTATATGATTATATTGCATTCATAAAAAGTAAAATGTCATGTGGCATGCCAGTGGGCAGGACTGGGACTGTATGACAGTGGGCGCAGCCATGCACACATATCTCAAAGAGCAAACTCTTACCCACAGAGGAGTTTGCTCTTCGGAAATCATGTGCTGACATTGTAATCTGTCGCTGCAGTTTGTCTTGTTTGTTGATCCTGAGTTGTTCAGAGGCAAATATAAAAACTTCCATTTCTAACACCTTCCGAAAATGCTAATTGCTTGGCTATCTCTTGCGTCAGTACTTTATCATTGGCTCCAAACAAGTATGCAGCAAGTGAAGTCTGAGTTCCTGACTTATGTAGAGCAGAACCATTTTGAAGCGGTAGGACCGGTATGGATGTCAGGCAAATGGCATTTTAGCAAGCTGAGGCCAGAAATGTCATTCTCATATATCCCTTGTGTAGATTTCATTGCAAGGGCATGGCTACAGTCATTCGATTGTGCAACTGCTGTGGACAGGCCCAGTACTGGGCAGCTATGCCTCACTTAGAAGTCCACTTCAATGTAATTGATCTCAGGACTACTGGGAGTAAAAGGGTTCATTCAGAGAGGAATTACATTTTACAAGATGCACATGATTAACAGTCTATACATCTGTATGCAAGATGTTCCCCTGCACTGTACATGGACTCCATGCGTGTTTGGGCTGATTGGGAATAAAATGAAAGCAGATCAAATAAATCACAAAAATGTACATTCAGCCATTGCAATCTATGCAATACATAAAACACACCGAGATCAAACATACAACTACTAAAAAAAAAGACTTTTCATCTCCCGCTAACATTCAACACTCTGAGCGAAACCTTATATTTGTAAGAAGGGGCGTTGCAAAGCTACACATTACTTTAAATTCTGAATACAGAGTTTATTCATCTATACATAGTTATATAAAATATATTAATGTTAGCTACCTCTGCTACCTGCAGTGTTCACATTATGTATTATGGAAACAGTAATGTAAAAAAAAAAATGGGACTTCCTATCAATAGCTACAATGTAAGCGATCTCTTCACAGTGTTTCCACTTTTACATTCAAATTAGAACATATACTTTATATTTGTTACATGTTTCCATTCACATAAGACATTCAAAAATATTAAGACCCCATACACACTGTTAGATTTTCTGCAGATTTTTATTTTCAGATTTACCAAAACCATATAATATGAGGTCAAACCTTAAGAGTTTCAATTTGTATGAAATCAGGCATGGTTTTGGTAAATCTGAAGACAAAAATCTGCAGAAAATCTTTACCTTCTCGTTTGTTTTACAATTTTACCTGGCTTTCTCCTTCTGAGTAAGGCACTGGGGGAGTTCTGTTTACCATAATTAACCCTGCCTGTATTGTGCTGGCAGATCTCATTATCAGTTGTAAACTAGATGATAAAGCTAGGTTCACACTATGAGTCGCCACGTACCTCATTCCTGTGCGATTCAGTGCAGTGCAAATTGAACTCATTCATTTTGAATGGATTCAGATCGCACTGCATCGCAACAAAGTTGTACATGCACTACTTTGGAAACGCACTGCAACCCGATCACATGGTACTTTTGTACCATGTGATCAGCTGCAGGCAAAAACGTGGGTTTCCTCCGGGTACTCCGGTTTCCTCCCACACTCCAAAAACATGCTGGTAGGTTAATTGGCTCCTAGATAAATTGGTCCTAGTATGTGCACGACCTATAAGCTCCTTGAGGGCAGGGACTTATGTGAGTGTGCAATAAATATGTAAAGCACCACATAAATTGAAGTACAGTGGAACCTCGGTTCACAAACTTAATTCGTGAAATGTCTCTGGTCACAAACTGAATTGGTTGTGAGCCGAGGCAAAATTTTCCCATAGCGTTCAATGTAAATCAGGTTAATCCATTCTGAACTTTTTTTTTGTTTATATATACAGTAAAATTATGAAATGTATGTACAAAATAAGGATTTTAAATATGTCTTACCTACGGTCTTTTACATTAAGCTGACCTCTTTCATGTGTACATCTAAAAAGAAATAAAAAACTATAGCTCCCCTTTAATCTTTGTTTGAAACAATCCTAAACCCCAATTTAAATGACTAATTTAGGGGCCAGAAAACAGCACTGTGCATCCAGGAAAAGATCTGAGGGCATGATAAAGTTGTAGAATTCATACAAACTGTTTTTCCATTATTCCCAATCAAGTGAGCCCACCCTCATGGTAGTTGGGGGGGGCAGAAACCCCTATCTGAGTGGACTGGTTCTCCTAAGACTCTCATCTTGCACTGCTCTTCTCAATATGAACGTGTCAGAGCAGGGAAGATGGCCGTGGCTCGTGTTCGTGAACCAAAGCAAATTTTTGTGAACTCTTCTGTTCACAAACCGAGTTGTTTGTGAACAGAAGCGTTCGTGAACCGAGGTATTACTGTACCTGTAATAAATAAATAAATAATTCACTTAAAAAAATTCTCTTAGGCAGGCCAGACATGGTTGAAATCAAAGTTTTGAACCATGTATGGGTAGGCTGAATGTGCCTAGTTGACTGATCAATCAACCAGCCTGCTGGGTTTCCTGCCGATTATCGTTAGCGGCTGCTATAGCTGCTAGCAATAATCACTGTCTTCTTCCAGCGGGGATCACTTCCCCTGCCCTCTCAAGGGCTTTGCTTTGTGTAGGACTGGCCTTAGTCTATCCCTTAATTGCATATTCAGCCCGGGTTCAGACTACTGCGATCTCAGAGATCGCATGTGATTTGCACCCGCACCGCAGGTGCCGATCACATGCGATCTCTGAGCAATGCGAGTTCAGCCATACAGTTGTATGGCTAAACTCGCATTAGATATACACAGAAATAGGTACAGGAGTCTTTTTTCTTCCACACTGGAATCAGATCACATGGGTGTTCTCAGAAGGCAGAAGGCAGTGTGAACTGCCTGTGGGAGTGATGCCATGCGGGAACCGGCTCTGTAATCGCGCCGCTTCCCGCATCACACTAGTGTGAACCCGGGCTCAGTCTTTCCATACACCATTCGATTTTTTTCACTCAGTCTGCAGTCTGAATGAAAAATAATGGATTCCTCCATCCATGCTACAAAGCACGGATGGACAAATCTCCCTCTGCGGCTGTTGTACTCTGACAGCTGGCACCAGTGACTGCCAGAACACTTGAACAGCGGCTGCAGCAGATTAGATACAGGCACTGTTTAGCTGACATTTTTCTGCCCCACTCCTTTGATTGTTTGATCGCAGGATGGTGGGTGGCTGGCAGCAGGGCCACCCACAAAGTACATTTTAGACTGTTGATGAGGAACCAGACAGCATTTGAACAATTTAAACTCAGTTTAAAACTTCATCTATATATAATACTGCACCAAATAAACAACTAGAAAGGTAAGACATATCTTTTGGAACATTTTTGGGTATGTTGTGTGAATGGGAACACATGACAAATATAAATAGTGGGTTTCTCAAATCTAACTGCAAAATTGGAAATACACTTTAAGTCAATGTCTCCATTCAGAACCTGCAGGCGTCTTGCAGTGGCATTGATTTAGTGCGTTTACAGTAATGTCTGTCAATATGGAGATGACAACACTGTCTGCCAATACTGTTAAACAAAAGGCCGTCAAGGGCACCCTCATAAAACAGGTATTTCCTTAAATAAACAAGCGTTTCACATATCTACAGCTTTCCTGTATTTTATTTACATTTTTTAGCTGATAACATTCAAACCGGGTTAGTTAAACATTCCCTTCGTCCTTCCTTGCAGACTCCGAATCCAGGAGCGAAGTACAGGCACTTTGAATGTATTGACCTCACGGGAGAGCGGTCACATGATTCCTGTAATACTCGTAGAAGTATTAAAGTAAAATAACTTTGAAGTAGGGTAGGATTAAAGGTTTCTAATACAACTTTGCCAGGGTTTGTCATCAAAGCTGGAATGTGGCAGAGGTGAGAGGTACATTTCACCTCCGGTTTATAATGACCAATAACATCTCCTGGCCCACATCTGGTCAGTGACCTTGTGTAAGGAATGAGTTAAACTTCATAGTCCTTTTTAGCAGAGGCCAAAGGCATTGTCAGTTATCAAAGTCTTAAGTCCTATTTGTATCCTTGTAAAAGATAAATGGAATGACCTGGAAATTTGCCATGGAGAGCTTCCTTGAGAGATAGAAGGGCTAGCAGAGTATGGTTTCCTCATTGTCTGGTGAACTACAAGTCTCAGAATGCTGTGTTGGAAAGTTTATTACAGGTATTTATATAGCTCCAACAATTTATGCAGCCCTTTACGTATATTGTACATTCACATTAGTCCCTGCCCTTGAAGCAGAGGCCCGCCAGGGAAAAAAAAAGTAAAAGTCAATAGCTACACATACAGTTGCTGCTGACTTTTAATAATAGGACACTTACCTGTCCTGGAGTCCAGCGATGTCGGCACCCGCGGTCGATCTTCGGATCGGGGGTCGGGTGCAGCCGCATCCATTGCAGGTAAGGGAACCCGGACGTGTAGCATTACAGCTTCACACCGGGCACCTTACTGCGCATGCGTGAGGCTCTGCTGCACTCTGCTATTGGCCAGGCGGCCAGTAGCAGAGCAAGCAGGGAGGAGGGAGCCAGGCTGCTGACATCAGCGGCCGCGGCGGCCAGCTGGCCAGAGCTCTGGGATGTGTGGAATAGGACACCTGTCTAAAGGACAGATGACCTCTTCGTCCCCCCACCCCCCCCTTAGAGGGGGGGAGGAATCCAACCAGCGGAAGTTCCACTTTTGGGTGGAACTCTGCTTCAAGGAGCTTACAATCTAAGGTCCCTATCTCACATACATTGTACATTCACATCAGTCCCTGCGCTCAAGGAACTTACAACCTAAGGTGCCTATCTCACATACATACATATATTGTGTATTCATATTAGTCCCTGTCAGTGGTGGCGGCTAGTGTTTTTTTTTTCTTTTGGGGGTGCGGCAAACAGCCACCCTCCCGGAGGACAGTTGGGTGATCAAAGCCCCACACTAGAGAGCCCCCATAGAGCCCCAATGGAGAGCATGTGGAGAACCCGCATCCAATTTGCAATAGTGTGAACCCAGCCTTAGAGGGGAATTCCCTCACTTCCTAGTTTATCTACAGAACAGTAACTAAATGTAAATTTTTCCAACAGAACTCTGACTTATGAACAGGTCCCAGAATTATGAACTTGCTCAATGACTGACAATGGCTTATGTAACCTTTTCCTATACGAAGACTGGCAATACCCTGGAAACCAATTTAATGGATGGAGTTATATTACCAACTACATAAAAATGCCTTGGCTTCATGCAACGATTTTCTATAAACAAAAACTGGCTGCCAGATTCGGTCTGTTCGTGAATTTGTACTTAATGAACAGGTCACTCCCGTTTTGTTACTTCATTCTTTTTACTGGCCTCTGCGTTACTTATAACAATTCTAGAGAAAGGGTTGTTTTACTGGTTTATGGCTTTAGTAATAACACAAAGCAAAGAGCACTAGTATATCGCTATAGATAAAGGGTCACAGTTAATCCCATGAGAGGCTTATAAATGTTTAATTATGATTGGTAGCCAAGGGTTACTAGAACACTTTTGTTTTGCAATGTGGTATTAAATAAGCTAGTTACTTTAAGGCCAACGCCAGGAAATAGAAAAAACTGCCCTTCCACTGCAAAGGTAAATGATCATGAGGTTTCGGGGGTAGAGGTACAGACAGGATTACTTACCCCATCCCCTGCTCCAGTTGGCTCCTGGTATGCCCTTTTCTCCCTGAAGCTCCTATTTACATACAGTCTCTTGGCATAATTATGAATTAAATTGTATGTAAGCCCATTCAGTTTAAAATAGAAATGAAAGTCAAAATATTTGTGTATAGATATAAAAGCATTATAAATACCCTTTTCCCCTTTTTAGAAGTGCTCAGCAGCACAGAGAGGTGAGGGAGGAGAAACAGCAGCACACTGATCTTCCCACTGATGTGCAGGGTGTGGGGGAGGGGGTCATGTGAGCAATGGAGGAGAACACACTGAGTTCCTAGTATAGCTATAGAACTGACCAAGCTTTATGTAGTCAGTTTGTAATAGGAAAGCAGAGGGACTGACAGGAACACCAGGAAGTTCACACAAAGGAAGAAATACAAAGAGAACAGGATACTTTTTCATACATGGTACAGCAGGCATATACACTATATTGTCAAAAATATTGGGATGCCTGCCTTTGCACGCACATGAGCTTTAATGGCATCCCAGTCTTAGTCCGTAGGGTTCAATATTGAGTTGACCCACCCTTTGCAGCTATAACAGCTTCAACTCTTCTGGGAAGGCTGTCCACAAGGTTTAGGAGTGTGTCTATGGGAATGTTTGACCATTCTTCTAGAAGTACAATTGTGAGGTCAGGCACTGATTTTGGACAAGAAGGCCTGGCTCACAGTCTCCGCTCTAATTCATCCCAAGGGTGTTCTATCGGATTAAGGTCAGCACTCTGTGCAGGCCAGTCAAGTTCATCCACCTTAAACTCGCTCATCCATGTCTTTATGGACCTTGCGTTGTGCATTGGTACGCAGTCATGTTGGAATAGAAAGGGGCCATCCCCAAACTGTTCCCACAAAGGTGGGAGCATGAAATTATCCAAAATGTCTTGGTACGCTGACGCCTTAAAAGTTTCTTTCACTGGAACTAAGGGGCCAAGCCCAACCCCTGAAAAACAACCCCACACCATAATCCCCCATCCACCAAATGATTTAGACCAGTGCAAAAAGCAAGGTCCATAAAGATATGGATGAGCGAGTTTGGGGTGGATGAACAGGACTGGCCTCAACCTGATAGAACACATTTAGGATGAATTAGAGCAGAGACTGTGAGTAAGGCTTTCTCGTCCAAAATCAGTGCCTGACCTCACAAATGCTCTTCTGGAAGAATGGTCAAACATTCCCATAGACACTCCTAAACCTTGTGGACAGCCTTCCCAGAAGAGTTGAAGCTTTCATAGCTGCAAAGGGTAGGCCAACTCAATATTGAACCCTATGGACTAAGACTGGGATGCCATTAAAGTTCATGTACGTGTAAAGGCAGGCATCCCAATGCTTTTGACAATATAGTGCGTGTGCCTGTTGAGCCATGTACTTGTCCCAACGTCAGAGGGACCCTGCTGGAGGGCAGAATATATTCAGTATTTCTTCTTACTCAGGCAACTCTAGATATATGTAGCATATAAAGCTTGCAGTATGGGGAGTCCATCACAAGTGTAATTTTTTGTGGTGCCTGGAGTCAGGCTTTAATTAATAAAACAGCATAATAGATCTGGTTGATTAATCGCCTTACTACATAATCGCTTTGCTGTGTACCTAGTGAATTATTTCACAAATTGTGTGCATCTGGCTGCTCTAGGCAGCTTTGCCCAGTTTAGTCCCAAAGCACAGGCAAATCACCATATGTCCTGTTTGTTCAGTTTATGCCACTGCATTGTGTAGATGTATGCGTAAAAAAACTAGAACACGCAGTACTTCTTTTCACTGCAGTGCATTGCAATGCACTATACCACATGTCATTCCAATAAAGTTTTTTAAAAAGTAAACAATGGAAAGCGCTGTAATCAGCGCACCGGCACTGCATACTACACAGCACACATCAGTGTTACATAGCGACTTCTGGTGTGAATCAGCCTTAATACCTTCATGCTGTATCTCCGAAATCTTGACAATACAGAGATTGCTGCCAGTTGTCAGATTCAGTTACCAAATAGTGATAATAGACCCACTGTAAACTCAGAGCACATAATTTCCCAGAGAATCACCTTGACTTTAGCTTTCTTGTAAGCCCCAAACTTAAAGCTGAACTCCAGCTTTCCCTTCAATTTTGCACGGTTGTACTGAAATTGCTTGCTCTGCACACTGTGATCTTCTCACAGTGTGTGCAGAAAGCTATGTATAGCAACTTGCTGACCCCCTTATAACCTGTCAAGAACTGCCTACCCTGCATAGAGAAACACAGATGAGGTCTAAAATAAGGAATGTGATGGAATTAGAAAACTAAAAATGTCATTATCATGCTGATAAGGGGGAGAAGAAGAAACCAGCAAGACAAAATATAAGTATATTAAAGTTCAGCTTTAAATTCCCGTACATGACCTTTGCTATGCATAGATACATGCATATATTCCTATGTGAAATGTTTAGTCTTACTGTCAGCCTATAACCCATGTATCTCCTTTACAATATGGAAGCTTAGGGGAAGATTAGTGTCTTCTAGGGAAAACCTGTAAGCTCTTTGACCCACCATAAAGCATACTTCTCATGTAGGGAATTTACTGTTGTCTTCCAGTTAACTAGCAACGTTAAGTACTGGACTCTATAAAGTTTGTATTTATCTAAAGTGAGCCTTAAACAGGTCTGGACGGGTAGTCTGGCAACTCTGGTATTTGTGTATAATATATTTTATGATGATTTAGGTATTTTTTGTTTGTTGGTGCTAGCATGGCTAATGTTTTAGTGTCTTGTATCAGTTTATTTTATAAAAGTCACCTGCTCAAGCACGCATTTGTGAACAATGTTTTCCGCTGTTTTGATTTGTATGTAAAATGGCATAGACATGTTTTTGCACTGTGTTTCATTGAGAGTTTTATGAAATGGAGGCATGAGTCATGGTATCAAACAATGGAAAGGGTCATTTCATTAGTAAATGAGGAAACGCAAGTGTTTGGTGTGAAGAGGTCACCCACATCATTTAAGAACAGTCTAGGAAATAGTTTTAAAAATGTCTCCTGTTGTGCTTCAGTGTACTGTTATTAAAGCATACTACATAGCAGTAGATGTCTGGTGACTATGCTATTATGTGATTTCTTAGTGATCAGAGGTATATCAAGTCATAAAAAGATAACTAAACCCAAAAACAAAAATGAAATATGCTGCAACTTAAAATCCATGGGTAACAACCATGGCTCCCCCCATAGATACAATGGAGTACAGGAAGTATGTTATTTGCAGGATCACCAGGTGAAAACAAGGGGGAAAACTCTGAAAAAAAAGAAAATGAATGCAGCCACCATATCTAAATGCTGGCAAACTGCTTAAAGATATGCTTTAAGTTTTGAAAGCTCTATGGCTTTTTTTCAATGGCCATTGAGCAGCTATAATGTGCATTGTGGGTCATTACTTGCTTAACGTGGTTGTAAACCCTGTAAAAAAAAAAAAAAAAAAGAAAAAAAAAAACATGCAAGACAAAGACATAATGAGCTAGTATGCATCGCATACTAACTCATTATGAAAGACTTGCCTTAGATCAAAGCTGTTGCAGCAATCCCCGAGCACCGCTGTGACCGGCGTCATGTCTTCGGTATCTTCTTCTGGGATCATGGGCTCCAGGTAATCACAGCACGGAGCCACAATTACGTCACACTCGCTGAACAAACAAGCATCCTGGGGCCATTTTTCCAGTGCACATGTGTCGTAGGCACATGCTGATACTGTGCATATCTCTTAAACCGTACAAGTTTAGGAGATATTCATGGTACCTACAGGTAAGCCTTATTATAGGCTTATCTGTAGGTTAAAGTGGTTGTAAAGGGTTTACAACCACCTTAATGCTATGTTAACTATTGAAATACACTGTTTATTATAGTTCTGGTATCATCTGCTAGTGGGAGATCTAAAGCTTTTGCCAAGTTGAATGTTTTACATTACTAACCAAAGAGGTGAGGCCTTGATACTGGTTTAAGCTCAATGCAGTATGTTATAGGTTCAGAATAAATTATTAGTGATTATCACTTAATATTGTATATGGGACATAGCATGACAAACTCCTAGTGCACTGAATATGTACGTATAGGGCAAACTTTTTTTTCTCAGTTTTGGATTGCGTGAGGGTGGATTAAACCCCTTGTCAAGTTTTTTTTTATTGCTGTTTGTAATTTCACTCTCTTTATTTGACCTGGTGACCATTATCCCTGAGACTGAGTGTGATGATAAATCCAAAATGTTGGAGTTGTCATAGGCAAGAGTAAATCTGACCATGGAGGGCTTTAAATGCAGCTGTATTGGCCTAAATCGGAGCTTTGGGTGGGCATGTAACAACCACCCAGCTCGACAAGTTTATTTAAAAATCAGTTGAGCCAGGTAGAGGATTGTCAGCTGAATAGTGAGTGCATCTGAAATGCTTATCAGGTCAGGAAGCCTTAGGTGCTGCAGCTGTCTGAATACAATAATCAGTAGTGGGCATTTCTTCACCCAAGCTGCCCGTGAATGGCCAGCTTAAATCTTTTGATGGGGACACTTGTTCCAGTGACAAGTGTCTAAGAACTGAGCTCCCCTCACATTGTTGCATCTCTGGGACAAGTAGTGAAGGAAAATTGCCCTAACGGGACGCAGGTTGCAATGAATAAACTAACATGGGGTTCTAAACTATTCCCTACTCTTTAAAAGTAGAAGCAACGTTTTGGCTATGCCTACACTTGAAAAGTCTCTTGTGAAGTTGTGACCATTCCTCAGTCAGGATAATGATCATGCTCAAAATGTACACAAAGTATGACCTGCTGCCAACTTCCAAGGGTTGTAGAAGTGTTTAGTAAATGCTATAAGCTGACTCTGCATGCACAGGCCTGTTGAGTTATTTAAGTTCTTTTTTTTTTTTTAGCTAAAGGTAAAGCATTTGAAACAATTTAGATGGCACCCACTCATACAGTCAGGTTTTTTAGCTGGATTAGGCCACAATCCTATGTTTATGATGCCTGCAGACTGGTTCTCTTCAGGGAAACAATACAGGTTGGTAAACCTGTTGCAGGTGCTATTGTTTCCAGCTGTGATATGCGGCACCGACTGCGTCTAGTATCACAGCTCTCTTTTGCCTTTCCTCCATTCATCCCTGCCAAAACTTTTCTTACTGTGCATGCACTAATCCAAGTGCTACACAATACTACAAGCACTCTCTCTTCTTATGAATGTTACTTAATTTAAGGCAAGTATGTACAGAATTATAAACAGTAGAAGTATGTTTTTGCTGTGAGCACTAGTTTTGTGAATCCTGAAAAAAAAGTGTCAAGTAAATTTAAATGATAATTTATGCTTGTCTTGACTGCCCCAAGCGTTGTTCTCTCCAGGCCAACACCTAAAATCCCATGCCTGTCTGTATTTTCAGCTCATCTGCATAAGATTCTTATCACCTTTAAGAAAGAAAGTTTAAGGATCTCTTATTATGTATTTGCATGCGAATAGTACAGGCTTTTGCTGAAGCTTACAAGCTCTTACATTTCTCCAAATAAGTTCTTTGTTCAAAACTGCAGCTTGATATATGATCCATTATGATTGCTTGGGGTAAGATTACTTTTCATTGCTTGTTATATTATTATGAACGGTATAAAATGTGCAGAGCGTTTGCAATGTAGAACTCATTTGTGAATTTAGTTCCCTTAACCCACATTTATTGTTCAGGATATAAAGGTAAAGGATATGGTTAGAGAATGCAATAATGCTCCAGCTGAAGAAAAGGAATCAAATGTCCTTAACTGAAGTGCACAATGAGGCAGCTATAATGCAATAAAAGAAATTAGAGTTCTTCGTTTGCCATTTCCACCCAAGTGTAGACAGCCACACCAGACCATTATTATTAGTCATTATTCCTGATAAAATCCAATGTATGTGAAGATTCCCACCACAAATAGAAATTGATTATGATAAATGGATGCAGTGTTTCTCTAGGCAATTTAATGCTGAAACACATTACATCTCATATTGTATTACCACAGTACTTAGGAGCTAATTTATAAACACTAAATAAAAAGTCTTAGCTTAGCTCATAAGACCAAACCAGGGTCTAACTGTCATTTTTATTATGCAGGTTAGACAAAAAGCTATTTAATCTCATTGACTGCTAATGCAAACACATATATTCCCTCTAAGATATACAAATAAATCTGTTCTATGGTATCTTACAGATTGCTGATTTTTTTCTATAGGATTCAGTGCAGAACAGTTGCCTTCAGGAACAAGCAGGCCACTATAAGAGCATAGAGGAGAATTCAAGGTATGGCATTTTTAACATAGTTACATTGGTCCATCTTGGACCAATGTAACTATGTACAGTATCTCACAAAAGTGAGTACACCCCTCACATTTTGTAAATATATGTGACAACACTGAAGAAATTACACTTTGCTACAATGTAAAGTAGTGAGTGTACAGCTTGTATAACAGTGTAAATTTACTGCTCAATAACTCAACACACAGCCATTAATGTCTAGACCGCTGGCAACAAAAGTGAGTACACCCATAAGTGAAAATGTCCAAATTGGGCCCAAAGGGTCAATATTTTGAGTGGCCACCATTATTTTCCAGCACTGCCTTAACCTTCTTGGGCTTGGAGTCCACCAGAGCTTCACGGGTTGCCACTGCAGTCCTCTTCGGTGAGGGAAAAGGGCTAATTGGGCCCAATTTGGACATTTTCACTTTTGTTGCCAGCGGTTTAGACATTAATGGTTGTGTGTTGAGTTATTTTGAGGGGACAGAACTGTTATACAAGCTGTACACTCACTGCTTTACATTGTATCAAAGTGTCATATCTTCAGTGTTGTCATATGAAAAGATATAATAAAATATTTACAAAAATGTGAGGGGTGTACTCTCTTTTGTGAGATACTGTATATACCATATCCGTGTAATCCCTCTAGAAGCTGAAACTCACTGTAGTAGACACAGCTAATCCAGCAATCTCCACTAGCCTCTGGGTCATGTGCCGAGCAGCTGCCTGCTGCATTCTGAAACAGAAATTTACCCGCTCGGCATGGGTGCCATGCAGACAATTAATAGACACAAAAAATGACAGTGCTCCTGAATCCCCCCTCCTCACGGAAAAGAAAGCAAGTGTCGCCCACTTAATCTGCATGCATACAAATATCTCTAAATCCAAACTTTACTTTCTAGAAGCAATCTCAATTGTGCCCAGAAGGTGATGAGAGTTGGTCAACAGCTCTAACTAGGATTTAGCTTGTCTAACTTTGTATACTATTGGTTTCATTCAGAGAATGCAGATCTCATGCAATCAGAGAATTCCATACTTGGAATTCAGGTGGATTTCATCCAATCAGAGAATTCCATACTTGGAATTCAGGTGGATTTCATCCAATCAGAGAATTCCATACTTGGAATTCTTTTTTAAACTCTTTGTATGCTTCAATATTCAGAGCTAGCTTTCCTCTATACCATCAACAGAGTACAACGGAGATTGCCCCAAATTTTCAGTCCTCACACTGTAAGTAAGGTTGAAAAAAGAGAGGTAAAAATAGAAATAAAAATGTCCATTATGTTATAGTATAATATCACTCATAATACCAGTCTGTATGCTGTTGATTCCCAACAAATCAAAAAATACTCATTGGCCATGTAAGTAGCAATCTAAATATTGCTTTGTATTAGTCATTGTGGTGAGCAGGTCTAATAACTCTACATGGAAATGTCAAGCCTAGTAAGAAAAGGATCTAGTCTCTATGTACTATGAATAGATAATAATCTGGCCAGGGGCGTAACGATAGGGGTTGCAGGGGTTGCAATTGCAACCGGGCCCCATGGTCCAGGGGGCCCATGTGCCTCCCTTGTACACCTGAATAGGAGGGATGGCGGGGTGGCATTTAGAGGACCCAATCTCCTCCATTTTCCTCTATCCAGTTTACTTGTCTTCTGCTGTTCCCAGGGCCCCTGTGTGCTTCCCTGGTCCCCCTGGGGCCTGCTGCAGAACTTGTGAAAGGGCCCCACTGCAGTACCGTAATAAAGGGACCCACGATAGGAGTAAAGGGCCCCAGGATGAGTGGGAAGAGGGAAGGGCCCTGGCCAGGGGTCAGGGGGCCCTTCATAATTTCTTGCACCGGGGCCCTGAAGGTTCTAGTTACGCCTCTGAATCTGGCATAACTTACTAATAGCAGACACCTATACACATACATACCTATACACATATGGGTTGATTTAATAAAACTGGAGAGTGCAAAATGTGGTGCAACTCTGCTCAGAAACCAATCAGCTTCCATTTTTTTTGTCAAAGCTTAATTGAACAAGCTGAAATCAGAAGCTGATTGACTTACATACAAGGCTGCACCGGATTTTGCCCTCCCCAGTTTTAGTAAATCAACCCCATAATCAATATGTGATGAGTCCAAAATGGTTCCAATCCATATGACATATAAAATAAAATTTTTGGTTTACGGTTGGAGCTCAGCACACCCCTTGTACTCCACAACACAGATTGTGCTTTTAATTTTATTATGGGATGATGTTGGGTACATTTCACATTAGTTGAGTTTGAAACTCCCTGGTTATGTAGGAGAAACATTTCCATAAACTGATGGTATATATTGTCAGGGCATGTCTACTGTTAGCATATAAAGTGTCTTACCAAGTACTTTCAGGCATGGGAGAACATGTGACTTGCTCCGACTCTTTTGATGCAACATTGCTTGTGCTTGGTAACTGACTACTAACCCAGGTTGTCCCAAAGGGGCAAGGATAGAGCTCTCAGCCCAGTGTATGCCAATGTTAAGCCTGGTACACACTATCATTTTTTTTTCTTTCAACCCGGTGGGCTGAACGAAAAATAACTGGAGATCCTGCACTAACAATCCGATGTTAGTACAGCGATCTCCCCGCTGAACTATTGTGTTCTGACAGGGGAAGCATACCCCACCAGAGCACAACAGTCAGCGCTCTCAGTCATTGTCTGAGAGCGCTGATCAGATGCTGATAGGCAGACCTTTTTTGGTCACGCCCCTTTGTCAGAAGTACAACCATACAGTAAAAATTCCTGCGCTCAAGGAGAGGAGGTTTCTCCTCAATGGTAAAAGCGGGGTATTTTGCTTGTATTATCACCGGATAGTGCTGCCTCTTGATGGACTGGGGAAGTCCCATCACACTAAAGGAAATAAAAGCACACAAGGGCGCACTGGCCTAGCGCATTATCCTCAGTAAAATAAAGTTTATTAAAAAATCATAAAATATACTCACAAACAAAAGCAAATCTCAAGTGTATCAGCTGTATGTGACTTCGCATCCAATGACATTTTCTGATGGTATCCTGGACAAGCTTGTCCAGGATACTATCAGAAAATGCCATTGGATGCGAAGTCGCATACAGCTAATGCGCTTGAGATTTGATTTTGTTTGTGAGTATATTTTATGATTTTTTAATAAACTTTATTTTACTGAGGATAATGCGCTAGGCCAGTGCGCCCTTGTGTGCTTTTATTCCCTTTGTCAGAAGCCAGACGTTTGGCCAGCTTCTGTTGGACCGGCTGCCTCACACACAGGCCGAATGTCGGCTGGTCTCTACTGAACCGGCCGATACCGCCTGATGTTCAGCTCGTGAGTACGGGGCTTTAAGCAGGCCTTCTGCTTTGACTCCGAGATAAGAAGAAAGTCAGGAAAGCAATTTGAAGATAGGCATAACCAGGGGTGGAGGTTTGCATTAAGTCTGACCTTGCTTTGCAGAAAAGTGGCTGTGTTGGGGTTCAAGTTTTCACTGCAGTTATTGCCTTCAATACACATTCAGAAAATAAATACAGCTGCAAAATATTTATGTGTATTGTGGAAACAGTTTAAACCCATGTATGAGTTAATAATTTGGAAAAAAAATACCATCTTGTTTAGAATTGATTGGAAATAGCTTTATGCTGGTGGGAAATTTGGTTTATCTTTTTTTCTGACAATATTATTATAATTTCCATATGTTCCTTGATTTATTACTGGCTCTGTGCTTCTTTTTGTATTGTATCTTTGAAGTGATTTGTCATATGTAGATTATTAAAATGATAGTAGGGTATGCCTACAAGTGCTTTCACAGCTAATTTTGGGTCACGGTCTGCTGACCACTTCTCAGGTTTTACTGTATATTGAATCTTGTTTGGCATATTTGAAGTGCTATTTGTTGCAGCACTTTTTTATTTTATTTCTCTTTTTACTACCACGGAATAATAAAAAGTGTATACATTGTTAGCCCCCCTTTGAATTTTATTATGAGCCTTAATTGCCATTCAGAAAAGTCACTGTGGAGTGAATTATGGATAAAAAGAGTTATCAGCCTGATGACTGTTCAAAGGTACTAGATTACATAAAATGACTTGAAGCTCAACTCCAGTTAGATATAAAAAACTATGTAAAAGATTATTCATTAACCATTTTAGCAATTGTACCTTTATACCCATTATGGATCAAAGCAATATTTACATTTCCACCATTGGCCTGTATATCAGTAGGTAGATAATGTTGCCATTGCTTAAAATAATTAAGTAATATGCACATTGTTTTTTTTCTGGGGGGGGGGGGGGGGAGGAGGGTGCAGAGGTAAACCAACATTTCTTTGGAAATATTGTCTTGCAGAAAAAAAAAAATTTTCTATTTAATCTATGGACAAAATGGTAAAACAGAAGTAGATTTTTTTTCTATATTGTCCCATTTAAAACTGTACTAAAATAATTTTTCTGTTACAAAGCATGGCAAAAATAGTTGTCTCTTTTCAGAGGTCTGCTACACCCCCCACAATCAATAAAGCTCCTGCATTCCAGCTCACTGGAGAGCTCCAGCTCTGACTTAGCAGGGTGCATGTTGGACCTCTGCAGAGAGACCACTACTTTCACACAGAAAACAAGGGTCATTCTCTACAGCTTGCTGGCAGGGAACAGGTATTTCTACTCACACTATGGCTGCTTTCTAAAGAAAACAAACAGAAAAACTTTGAACATTGTTCCATTTAAATGCACCTGGAATTTATTTACCTTATTCAAATTGAAAATTTAGGTTATAATACAATATGTAATGTAAGCAATCAAAAAACGGTTGAATAAATTGCAACTTTATTGAAATAAGTGAACAACATAAAAAAGCACATAACAACTCTTTCAATCCTTGAACAAAATTTTAATATTATGTAGCTTACCATTCATTAGATGAATATATATATATTTTTTGCATGCTTTTTCCTAATTATTTACAGGTAATTTAAAGGTAATCCTGCTAGTAACAAAAATGCACAAAAATATGCAATAACAAAATTTGCAAAAGCATGCAAAAGGCAGAAAAACAAGAAATAATATGATTAGGGTAGAGAAATAAAAGTTCAAACGCCTGAAAAAGCAGCTTTTTTTGAGCTGCAGTGTGCATGAGCCCTAAAATAATTTTTTTTTTTAATAAGAAATGTTAGTTTTGTTCCTGAAACTATACTTCTTAGCACTGCTGGGTCTCTGAATTGCTAGGCATCCTATAATCACTAGCCTATTCATGTACTTCTAATGTGTACATTATTTAATCTTTGTTTTACCAAGTGTTTTTAAGTGTTTTGGGCGGCTGCTTTTATTTATAATACACAATTGTTGTAAATGCATAAAACAATAAATGATTGCATACCTCCTACACTCAGCTGCGCCCGTGCTGGCCTTCGGGTGGGTACATTCTAACAAGCCTGACTGCTGTTAAGCCATTCTTTGGCTCACACTTTTTTGTATTTTTTCCTCAATTGGCTCAGTGCTTTTAGCTTTTACTATTGTGTCCTGTACATTGCCAGTAGGTATGTTTTGTCATGCCCAATTGAAGAAAAAAAAATAACATCGTATCAATTTTCATGTGATTGCCAAGTGTAAGGGTAAGCAATAGCATTCTTATGAAAGATAAGTTGGCAGCTAAAATGCTCACACTCCCACACACAGATTTCAGCTGATAGAAAGCAAATCCTTCTCCCTTGAGTCATTCTCTATTTGTACTTGAAAAGGAAGCATCTGAAATCCTTACAGATGATTTTGACAGACGTGATTACTCTACTTTTTTGCTGGCTATCTAAGGAGAACGGAATAAATTATATAACAGCTACATTCCTTTGCAAACATTGGTGAAATTGTTACATTAATATTAAAGTGAAATTTTACTTTTATCATATTGTAAACTAGGAAAGCTCTGTACTAAGGAGCTAATATATCAGGTATGTTTGATGAATTACAGTTTTTAGCATTAGTTTCATCTGTTAAATGCTGTCATTATATTGGCTCAGTTTTATTTTCCCTTGGTTTACAGACAGTTGCTAAGCTCCTGGTAGGTTCCTGACATAAAAATGAACAGTGAGTCCTAATGGCTGGGCCTTATTGTTGTCTGCTTTCTTCTAACTAATTTATCAGGCTGCTTCTAAAAATCAGGATCAGGCTGCTGAACAATTGTTTTATTAAAGACCATCCATTAACATTTGGATCATCCAGGGACACTTCCGTGTAATTATTATTTTGAGGAAATTATAGAGACTGGAAAAAATCCAGTTGAGCAGTGTCCTGTTCCCCAAGCAATGATTAGCCAAGGATGAATGCCAATGCTCATGTTCATGGCCATCATTCGGATTGGGTGATCGTCTTCATATATCTATCTAATTTTCCAGCTAGTTTCCCGAGGTTATGGACATATAGGCTGGTCTCTGGCCATGTCTTTTATGTTCTTGGGCTGCTTCTGTTGAACAGATACAGTATCTGGATCTGTGTCAAATGTCTGGCTGACAATTGCCCATAAGCATATGTGTGGTATGTTTTCTGGTGTATGCACAACTATAAACTAATCCTTGCAGCCTTACCTTAATCCGCCAGTCCCTCTACCCCTTCTTAAACCTAACTACTTCCAGCATCTAACTATTACACTGCTGTTTTTCAAGGCTAGGTCTACCTCTCTTTGAAACATATTTTTAACTCTGTCTTAGCAAAACAAAACTTCAGTGTCAGATTGATTCTTTTAATTTACAATCAAATATTAAGATACAACTGTCTTGATATCATATTTTGGAATTTTACAGTATATTATTTCGGTCTGTAAACTGTGTCTAGGTCTATGACATAGACAAGTTGTCTTCGTCGGGT
>BLSH010198946.1:864327-879340 GCA_018402905.1 Glandirana rugosa | reverse complement strand
TGGGGAGAGCAGGTCTGTTGCAATTAGTGTGCATGCTGCCGACCATTTGTACGGCCGTAACGCACACCACAAAAGAGAATCTGAATCTGCGAATGCAATTGAAGATTTTTTTTTATTGTAGTAGATTGAGTGCTAAACCCCCTAAGGAATTAACCTTAGAAATTGGAAAGAAGTGTGGGTTTGTGGTAATCTTAATATGTACACTGGGAAATGTATACTCACTGGAGAAACCCTGACATTAATGGCAGTAATGACTTGTTCCAGCTGACTTCAATTAAATAGGCAGCTCTGCCTTGGCTCATTGCATGTTACAAATCTCATATCTTTCTCCATCATTAGCTATCCTGGGAATAAGTGTGATGATTGAAGTAACTCTATTTAAAACATTGTATGCTCTCTTAAGTTGCACCTGTAAGTAATGCAATAAAATGTGTAACCTAAGAACAATGAACGTTTAAAAGAAGTGAAAAAAAATACTGCTGAAGCTTTGTCCTCTGAAATGTTCCTAACATAAAATCTGCTTGGCTTGCAAACCCTGAAGATTATAGATTTCACCAGTAAATATGTAGGGCATATGATGCTTGACACAATATACGTTTTATCACACATTATTTATGTTATTGCCATCAGTTTTCAGTTACCTTTGAATTCTGTACTACCGAGTGGAACTTGGCACACATACATGCATGTTTTTCTCCTATGTTCAACAATAAAATATGACCAGTTTTATGTTTAGTTGCATTTTTGTCTGGAAAAAACATACTTAAAGTGGTTCTAAAGTCAGAAGCTTTTTTTTATCTTAATACATTCTATGCATTAAGATAAAAAAAACCTTCTGTGTGCAACTCCCCCTCAGCCCCCTGAGCCCCATCTCTCGCTCCTGATTGGCTGAGACACAGCAACAGGCGCCATTGGCTCCCACTGCTGTCAATCAAAGGCAGTGAGCCAATGAAATGCACACAACTGCTAATTTACTGCAGTGGAAAATAACACCTTTTTTGGACTGAAATTGTAAGGAATTGTGTCAGCCCTACCAGTTGTCTTTTGTTCATTTACTGAATCCTCTCCAGCTCCACAACACAGGGGCAGTTTGTGCTGTAGCTCCTGATAAGCACTTGATAACACAGGAAGTGTGCACAGCACGCAGCTCTGATTATAGCTGCACTGTAGCTGGTTATAGCTAAGGGATATACAGTTGTGCTCATAAGTTTACATACCCTGGCAGAATTTATGATTTCTTGGCCATTTTTCAGAGAATATAAATGCTAACACAAAACTTTTCTTTCACTCATTGTTAGTGTTTGGCTGAAGCTGTTTATTATCAATTAACTTACTCTTTTTAAATCATAATGACAGAATAACAGAAACTACCCAAATGACCCTGATCAAAAGTTTACATACCCAAGTTCTTAATACCCTGTATTGCCCTCTATAACATCAAAGTTTTTTGTGGTATTTGTGGATGAGGCTCTTTATCTTCTCAGATGGTAAAGCTGCCCATGAGCAAAATATTCTTTGACACCAACCTTTTCTTAATTAATTATTTTTATCTATTTATGGACCACTTTTGTAGTCCTGTGTTTGTATGTATGTATATTGTGTTCTGGCGCTGTGCCTAATACATTTTGGAAATATATTTTATAAATTGGTTATTAGTGTACATTTATATACCCGGAGGTAACTAGTAACACCCTACAAGCTCTTCACTCTGTCCTCTATTTACTATATTAACTATATTTACTATATTAACTAAGGGTTGGCACTCCATGGCTGCATACTAAAAAATTCTCAAAAATAAAACTACCCATTCCTCTTGGCAAAAAGCCTCCAGTTCCTGGAAATTCTTGGGCCTTCTTGCATGAACTGCACATTTGAGATCTCCCCAGAGTGGCACAATGATATTGAGGTCAGGAGACTGAGATGGCCACTCCAGAACCTTCACTTTATTCTGCTGTAGCCAATGACAGGTCGACTTGGCCTTGTGTTTTGGATCATTGTCATGTTGGAATGTCCAAGTACGTCCCATGCGCAGCTTCCTGGCTGATGAATGCAAATGTTCCTCCAGTATTTTTTGATAACATACTGCATTCATCTTGCCAGCAATTTTCACCAAATTTCCTGTGCCTTTGTAGCTTTCACATCCCCAAAACATCAGCGATCCACCTCTGTGTCATAGTAGGAATGGTGTACCTTTCATCATAGGCCTTGTTGACTCCTCTCCAAATATAGGATTTATGGTTGTGGCCAAAAAGCTCAATTTTGGTCTCATTACTCCAAATGACTTTGTGCCAGAAGGTTTGAGGCTGTGTTGTTTGGCATATTGTAAGCGTGATACTTTGTGGCATTTGCGTAGTAATGGCTTTCTTCTGGCGACTCAACCATGCAGCCCATCTTTCTTCAAATGCCTCATTGTGCATCTTGAAACAGCCGCACCACATGTTTTCAGAGAGCCCTGTATTTCACCTGTAGTTATTTGTGGGTTTTTCTTTGCATCCCAATCAATTTTCCCGGCAGTTGTGGCTGAAATTTTAGTTGGTCTACCTGACAGTGGTTTGGTTTCAACAGAACCCGTCATTTTCCACATCTTCATTAGTTTGAACACCGCTGATTGGCATTGTGTATTCCTTGGATATCTTTTTATATCCCTTTCCTGTTTTATAGAGTTAAACTACCTTTTCCCGCAGATCCTTTGACAATTCTTTTGCTTTCCCCATGACTCAGAATCCAGAACCGTCAGTGCAGCACTGGATTAAAGATGCAAAGGTCTGTCAGGAGTCCAGAAATTCATTGACCTTTTATACACACACACTAATTACAAGCAAACAGATCGCAGGTGAGGATGGTTACCTTTAATAGCCATTCAAACCCCTTTGTGTAAACTTGTGTGCATGTTATCAGGCCAAAATCACCAGGGTGTGTAAACTTTTGATCAGGTAATTTGGGTAGTTTCTGTTGTCATTATGATTAAAAAAGAGTAAACACAGTTGATTGATAATAAATGACTTCAGCCAAACACTAACTATGAGTGAAAGAAACGTTTTTGTGTTCTGTTGCGTTCATGTTTGCCGAAAAATGGCCAAGAAATCATAAATTCTGCCAGGGTATGTAAACTTATGAGCACAACTGTATACCAAACCAATATGGATTAGGTGTTACTGGTCTTTGTGTCCAGATGCTTCTTATTTTTCATACCCAGGCAAACTGCCTGTGGGGAAATAATAGATTAGACCTCCCTTTCAATAATTATATGCATATGCCTTTATGGTTATTTTCTTGAATAACAAATGGGTGGGGGGGAAGTTGAGTTTGTACAAGTTTTATATTAGTACTAAAGGGTGCAGTAAATTCTATAATACCACTTATTTTGCAGTCTGTTCCATATGGGCTTGCATACTGTATATCCATATTTGAGATTGTCCACCCCCATTGATAATTAAACCTTTTTCTGACTGGGCCACAAGCTTCTGATATGTTTCAGGCAGTGTAGTCTGCATTTCATGAATGTTGCAAATACATTACAATAGCTGTATCACTATGTAGTAATTGGAATGCTCTGGATTCATAGCATACTGTATAATGCATATTGTGTCAGATCAATAGGGCATTATATATATTGCAAGCAATAGGGGTCAATGTCTGACTTCTTCCCCAGATACTATTAAACCAAAACAAGTAGTGAAAAGAGTCATTTACAGTATGTCTGCATAAGACTCAGATTTAATTATTTGTGCTGTATAAAAAACAGAGATACGGTGCCTCAAAACAATTAATTAATATAGTGCAGCAGTGCAGCCCACTCTTAAGTGAATACTCAAGTGAAAATCCCATACAAAAAATTAGAGTGTTTGGCGCATAACCTCTAACATAAAGTGCATTAGTTCAAAAAGTGCTGCAAATAATAATAGTCTCTATGTAAATCAGGCAATTGTGATGATGAAGTCATGAAATGCAATATTGATTGGGAAAAAAATATAGTTGATGAAAAAAATGCAAAAAATGCTGTAAATATTAACCAATGTGAATCAAACTAGCACAAATTATAAATGAATGCCATGACAATTAGCAAAAAAAGTTCATCAGAAATCAAATAAAAGAGGAGCCCATAACTGTGTTTTTTGAAAGTGACGAAGTGCAGTATAAACTTTTAAGATGTGCTTCACCACAAAACGTTTGCCAGGGGTTTGCACTTACCAAAACGCAGATTGTATAAAGCCCATAGATCAAATGGAATAGACCAGCCAGGGATCAGGATATTCCAACCATCAGAAAGGATTGCTGTTGTTACAACAACTCTCCTCCCACAGAGGATTAGACAGTTATGTTGGAGATGCAAACGAAAGCTTAGATAGTATAACACCGTTCTAAAAAATGGCAACTCACATATTCTGGTGCTTATCTGTTAGCACAAACATAAACAGCGTGCTCAAATGGAGCCATTTCCTCACAGTGCAGTGTGTGCTTCACTGCTGTGCATGCCCAAACCAAATAATCGGATGTGATGTCGGGTGATGAGGCGTGGCTTCAATGCACCTCGTGTTAGGGGAACATGTCACCAGGAAGTATCGGAACTGGCCCCATTTGAGCACGCTGTTTATGTTTGTGCTAACAGATAAGCACCGGAATATGTGAGTTGCCATTTTTTAGATGTTTTTAACTAACCCCCTTTACAATAAACAGTGTTACACTATGTGAGCTTTCGTTTGTGTCTCCAACATAACTGTCTAATCCTCTGTGGGAGGAGAGTTGGTGTAACAACAGCAATCCTTTCTGATGGTTGGATTATCCTGATCCCTGGCTGGTCTATTCCATTTGATCTATTGGCTTTATACAATCTGCATTTTGGTAAGTGCAAACCCCTGGCAAACGTGTTGTGGTGAAGCACACATTGAAAGTTTATACTGCACTTTGTCACTTTCAAAAAACACGGTCCTCTTTTATTTGATTTCTGATGAACATTTTTTGCTAATTGTCATGGCATTCATTTATCAATTGTGCTAGTTGATTCACATTGGTTAATATTCACAGCACTTTTTGCATTTTTTTTCATCAACTATATTTTTTTGCCAATCGGTATTGCATTTCATGAATTCACCAACACAATTGCCTGATTTACATAGAGACTATTATTATTTATAGCACATTTTGAACAAATGCACTTTATGTTAGAGGTTATGCGCCAAACACTCTAATTTTTTTTATCAGATTTAATTATAAATGTAAAATAATAGTTTATTTTAAAAAGCTATGCAATTAAAATATGTATATCAAATGTCACCAGCACTGTTACAATTAAGACAGCATTGTCTCTACACTCAGTCACACTCACTCACACATTTGCAATATCAATACATGGGGGAAAAGAAATTACACTAAATGTGGTAAAAATTGAAGCAGGACATCTGCTTGATTGTTACCAAATCATTCACACTAATGGAAGTATTGTGGCTACATTGTTGAACCTGCACAGCTCTGTTTACATTCCGGAAACAGTGTCCAGTTGACTACACTCCTGCACATGCACAGGAGTGATATCATCCTGCACCAGCCTAGCAAGATGGCCGAAGACCGACCCCTGGAAGCTGGGGAGAAGATGCCGGTACCTCGCAGGCGTCAGACCACTGCAGAAGAGGTAAGTATTTTGGACTTTATTTCCACTTTAGTCACAACTCATTTATAAGTCAAGTCATCAGGACAGCCATACCTGGTGCAGTGTTTTAGAAGCAATGTGAAAAATCATATCATGGCTTTCTTATAACGTTTCTTATACAACAGTCAAATGATTAGAGCCTAAATGTGAAGGGGACCTAAAGGATCCAAGCATGAATTTAGTACACAATTTTATATCACTAACACTTAGTTGCTTTTATAAATCGTTGCCATGTAGGAGAAATGCAACCCAATTGGGGGTTTTAAATAAAAAGATGACTTGGTGTTAGACAAATAAAAAAAAGAAAACACTGTGGGGTTGATGTACTAAGGGGGTAGGGCATGTTCACTTTGCAAGGTGAATGTTTGTCTAGCATAGGTCATAAGGTGAAGCTGTGTTGTTGGTGAATTTGTAAGATAAAGCAGTGAAAATTGCTTGCACATGATTGGATTACTGCAACGAGCACAGCTTCACCTTATTTATTAAGAAGCTATTTTGTGACATTCATATAAACTTGATAACAAGTTGTTTTCCTATGAATTTTTCTCCTAAACTGGCTTCAGGCTGTGTCTTACATCAGTCATGCAATGGGACTTTACTGTATGAGAATGGTCACTTGTATTCATATTTGAAAGGGCTTCATATTAGCCATGGTGCTTTTATTATAAGATTGTGTCCCAACTTGTCTATGGTGATGTAATTGTAGGAGTGGCAAAAATACATTTGCTTTACTTTGACTTACTTTCTGTGATGTCCATTATGTGGCCCAATATAATATCATTCTAAAGCCCTTGGCATTATGAGTGCAGCGGGGTACCTTGTTACACTTGCTGTATAGTCACAAGAATGGAAGGAAGAGCATTGCTGTAGATGGTACTTCACCCTGTAGGGGACAAGTAAATCAGTTATGCAAACACTGCACACATGGATACATACAGTAATCTCAAAATAATGGTTACCATCCCAACTATTCAGTAGTTTTACAAAATGTAATGCCTTAATTTAGAAGAAAAAAAACAGCACATTACTTAAAGTGGAACTTCCGCTTTAAGTGATGGTGACCCCCTGACATGCCACGATTGGCAGTTTTCATAGGTACCTCGCTCCCACTTCCTCTTCTGGCACCGTGGCACCAGAAGGAAGTTTACCTCCCCTCCCCCCCTGCAATCTTCTGGGACCTGTGACGTGCCCAGTCATACACAACATGCAGCGCGGCTCACGCATGGGCAGTGCGTGTCCAACTGTGGAGCCACAGCCAGGCATCCACACTTGCTATGCTGGCACCGTGAAGGGGAGGGGGAGAGGAGCGAGGCTTCGGACGGTTACACTTTTTGTCAATGTCATGTGTCCCTTGTGCTGCTGGCTGCAGGATTAGTTTAATTTTCCTCCTCTCACCCCCCTCTACCCCTGCCACCATAATTTTCTGGTGTAGCTCATCAAGAGTGCCAGTTATGCCTGCCCTTTTCACCCACCATCTCCATTTATAGAAACTATACTATAGCTTGTATGAATTAAACACAATCTATGAATGGAGGATGGGCAAATGAATGAAAGGTCCACCTCATCCATCCATAGATTGTGTTTCATTCAAAGAATACGGTGAGTACAAAAATTCCTATTTTTTTCTGCCAGATTTTTCTTGACTCTAATCTGGTGCTTTTATGCAATACGTGCAGCTTTTATAAAGCTCACTTTCCTAAATGTGCTTTTTGACACGTACATAACAATAAAAATAAAATTATTTAGCAAGATAACAGTCTTTTTTTTACTCCTCTCTGTGCTTGTAGAATACACATAATAATATTCTGTTTTGCCATATCAGGATAAAGTTCTACAAGAAAAAAAACAGTGTTGACACCCTAGAACAGGAAATATGTTGCTGAAAGGTTTAACAGGTGAAAATAAAGAAAAACAAATCTGAATATAAAAAAATGGATGCTGTCAGCACAGTTCCTCGGTTTAAAAACAGAGGTTTTAGTTGCAAACCTTTATATGTGTGAAAGCCACCCTGCCATGTTAAGGTACCCCTGATTAGTATGGTGCCTAAGCTGTGCTATATAGCAGTTTGTGCTTGGGTTTACATATGCGTTAATCTTTGGTGGTTTGCATTTTCATTGTGGATAACTATGAAATTGTGCCTTACAAACTAAAAATAGCAGTAATTATTATTTTGTGTGGTGCAAGTGGAGCTCTGGCTTTGTTGTTTACTGTATTTTAGCTATTGTAATCAGAATAACAAAATGGATAATTAATCATAACACATCTCTGACCTTAGTGCCCATTGAAGCCTTTGACCCTATGAAAATCACAGTTTATTGGTGAAAAATGGCCCATTCTTTGCTTACAGCTCATTGCCTTTATTGGCTATTTTTTACCATTACACAAACCCTGTCATTAGGCAAACATGAAAACCTTCCAGCTGTCATTATCTGTGCTAAAATCTGGGTATCAAATGGCGATGATACTGAAACCATGCTCTATGTTTTCATTGAACCTGGGCTGGTATACCTTTAGACTTAAAATGATACTGTCAATGCAAACATTAATTTGCCTCATATTTGCTTTAGCAAGACATCATTTATTTTTGTACAGCATTTTACTATTTGTAGTAGTTTTAGACAAAGTATATGAAAATATAATATAACTTATTTTCATACTGTTTTTAGACTAGAACTACTTTGATTATTTGGCTTTAAATGTGCTGCAAGTGTATCATTCTACAGGTGCGTGTTATTCCATGTTATTGCAAGAGCACATGCAGTTCTCATTGGCTTCTATTAAACATTCTTGTTTTCTTTGTATTTTTTGGCACATTTCTCATCTGTCCAGAAAAATTAGATTCAGGGAACATGTTCCAGTAGTGTGATTAAAGTGGACCTGATAATAGAATATGACACTCCACCCTGCCCTTTCCCCAGTGATAAAATATGATAACCTGAAAATCCACTGCCAAAGGCACTGCCTAGTCACACCTTAGGCCCTCCAAAGAATGCAGGTTCATCAGTAGAGCAACCTCTGAATTAACATCTGTGATGTCACCATTTGCACTAAATTAACTGGAGGAATTCTAATGGCTATCCGAAAAGTTTCTATTCCCCACCTTATACCTATTTATTATTTATTTATTTATTTTATTTCAGGTACTTATATAGCGCTGTCAATTTAGCGCAGTGCTTTACATATATACATTATAGTTATCTTTGTTATTATTATACAGGATTTATATGGCGCCAACAATTTGGGTAGCAAAGTGAGGGCAGACAGTAAGTTACAATGCAGTTTGATGGCCCTGCTCATTAGAGTTTGCAATCCAAAATATATGGCTAGAAAACTGACTTTGCCAGAAAAAAAATTGGGGGATTTTTTTTTTATTATATATCCTAAAATTAGGATAAAACATATATGAACTGGTAATTATTATTCCTAGAATTCTTACCTTCTAGCAAAAGAAAGAGTGGGTGGCATGCGAGCACTTTGATGCTGCAGAAGTTTGAATACCATGAATAGAAATGCATATTTCTGCCCCCAGGAGTACAGGTGTTTGCATCCAGCAATGATTTGTAAACCCAATTTTTTCATTTACAATCAAAAAATGTTTTGAGTCATATAAGGGTTGATTTATTAAATGCAAATAAATAGACTCTGCATTTTGCAAATGCTCTGCTGACTTCCATCATACAAGTATGTGCAAGCAGAAATGCTGTTTTTTTTTCATTTCCCTTGCATGTGATTGGTTATTCTTTGCAAAGTGAAGCTTCACCTCATTTACTAAGCTGTGGAGGATGTGCAAAATGATATACATATTGGGGATGTACTGAAGGAATAAAGACTGACTACTGAGCAAAGTGCACATTTACTGAGCTTAGTAATCAGGATGATGCCCTGTTAGCTTTGAATACCCAATCACATGCAAGGGAAATGCCCCACAAACAAAAAAACAGCATTTTTGCTTGCACTAGATTGGATGATTGAAGTGTAAAGATTCACATTATTTACTAAGTGAATATTCACTTTGCACTCTCCACTCCTTTAATAAATAAACCCCATTGTGTTTTATAGGTAGAGACATACATTTGTCTAAGTCATTCCAATTTATGCTGTTGAAATGTAACCATATCAGCACATGATGTGTTTTAACAATTTAAAGTGTCATTACTATGTACAATGACATTGCTAAAACCATAATCCAAAGAACAACATACCATTAGTGGTGCTCTGCATGGGAATTTGCCCCATGTGTTTTTTTTCAAGCTCTGAGTTCCTGCTAAACTGATGGACATACCACTCTATATCCTGTCCAACTAGAGACCACATATTTTCTCCAGGTCATACTAGTTTAATCCCACTACATGGCTGCAGGCTGTGATCATTCAAACACATTCTACATTCTCGCTGAAGATAAGGCACTCAATTCTCTTTCATCTAGTTAATTCAAGAAGATTGTGGATCAAACAAGACTCTGTTTTTTTGCAATATCAGCAGACAGTGGTAATGAAAAAAATGTATGGGTAGCAACCCCATAAAAAACTTACATTTAGGTAGCAATTAGTCATTTTTGAAGCAAGAACATGCTACTACAGTTTCTAGTCACTACAACCTCTATATATGAATGCAAAAGTAATATTTGTAACAGTAATAGTAATTTTCAATAGTAATATATGTATACATGGGCATTATTCACCTGTAGACATGGCAGAATCTGCCCTAAACTGCAACTTGCAGTATGTATAAATGAAGAGGTACTAAGGACAACTTCTTATTTGCTATTTATTAAGGTCTCAGATGACCCAACTTAAGTGGGTCATTTACCTTACGGTAATCTTACGCTCCACCAGAGGCACCCTGTGTATTTCCAGTACAACAGGTATTCAGGGGTACTTTGTTTGCTTAAAGTACCAACACATTCATATGGTAATCCTTCCAGGTTAATTTACCATCATGTTACTACTACAGGTATAACATTAAGTGGTGTGAGGTTATTACCAAACTGGCGTGAGGCTGTGTTTGCTACAAAGATCTATAAAGTGAAAGGGACATTTTTTTATTTTACATTTTAACTCATACTTGTGGGTTTAAAATGAACACAGATCGCTAGATTTGTATATGATCACATTTTAGTAAAATATTTACTATATCTTAGCAGTACACTATGATCTGCGCATTGGTTACAGAGGTTGGTGGTAGTCAAGATACCTATGCACATGACAGCTATCAATAAATAAAGCATGTTTTATATTAAATTTGCAGATTATCTACTTGGCCTCCACTGATTGAAATATATGATCAATACCCAGTCTTGTCATAACTGGTCAAATTGTGTGACGTTTATGTCTGTAGGCACGTTTAACCTCCCTGGCGGTATGATTATGTCAGATTTTTGGTGCTGAAAGCAGTCCGATTATTTTGCATGGAAATTTGGCGTTTTATATTGTAGGCCTGTAATTCTTAGGAATAGCTCACTTAAATCTGTCCAAACCAGAGTCTAGTAGACATCCCAGGTATGATAAAGTTTGAAACATGAAATCATAAATTATAATATAATAAATAACTATAAATAATTATCAAAAATAATAACATAATAGTAATAAAATGTATTCAATAATGTAATCAAATCAAAAACACTGAAATTTGCTCATTTGCAGAATTGTCGCTGTTGTCACTTTCAGTTTCTGATGATACATTTCAACAAAAATCAGTATCACTCAATTCTGCAAATTATTCTTATTTAATATCGGTGTTTTCTAGTTGATCAAAAACCACTTTTGACGTAAAGGGATGCTTTTTGGTTGCTATGGACGTTCTCAAGTTTGCAGGCAGAAAGAATGACAAATATAATATAAAAGTGCATGCAGGGCACTGGGCAAACCACTAGGGACAAAGGGGATGTGAAATGATTTCATACAGTAATGTAATCTTACAGATTACAGTGTACTGTATGTATGCTGTGTGTTTCACTTTTTGAATTTGCCGCCGGGCTCCGCCCCCGCGCGACGCAACGTTCGCAGGTAACGGAGCCTGGCACACAGAGGCATCGGGCGGAGGACAGACACACTGACACCACGGGAGGACATCACTGGATCCAGGGGACAAGGTGAGTAACATTGCCTTGGATCCAGCGATGCAATCCCGAGTGTGGCTCGGGGTTACCGCTAATGGTACTGAACTTCTACCCCGAGCCACACTCGGGAATACCACCAGGGAGGTTAATAATGGATTAACTATATCAGTGGTATCAAATGTATACAGACAGGATAGTAAAGGCTGGTCTTTCCTAATGTCAGGACATGCTTTGGATTCTAAACATTGGTAGTGTAAAGACATACATTTTCAAAGGCAAGCCATAGACAGAAGAGTTGATAGATTTAATTTAACTACAAAAAACAGAAAAAAACAAAACAAGTACTAACTGGCAAATATCAAACATACATTTTCCAAAAGGATGTAAAATTATTCTCAGTAGATGATCTTGGCACATTGTAATGGGCAATGGAGTTGCTGTGACATCTGTTATAAATCAGCTACATCAATAGCACATGTGATTGAAATGACAAAGAGATTTCATGGGAAATTATTTCCATACCAATCGGTAACATCTAAAAGTGATACTGTTCTTAACCCAAGCAGTGCAAAGGAAAAAGGTCACTTAACCCCCCCCCCCCCTTCCCCACACCCAATACTTACCTCTTCTCGGTCCCCCCAATGCAACCTCCCCCGGTGGTCCTAAACAGGAGGCAGTCTGTAAAAGAAAGTGTATTTTCTTACATTTCCAACGATGAATGTGCTGAAACTCCCACGCTTTAAGCGTTCAACCCTTTGGGTGGGTTGAATACCTCTTACGCTTGCCACACACAGTGGTTGTTCCCGATAGATCATACTTCCTGTATTGAGGTACGCACCAGCGGGAGGAACCACAACATGCAGTAAGAGAGGGGCTTTTCAACAGACGGGTCCCTGGAAAGTTAAGAATATATATATTTTTGGGGATAGACTCACTTTAGGCAACTCTTTTTACTTTAAAATTATAAAATAAAGAATACCTCAGCCATATTGTTGAAACCTCTTGCCAGCCCAAGTTGCAAAGTGAAAGAATGGAAATTTACAACTTGTCCAAACAGCCATTTATTAAATTCTAGTAGAAGTTTGAATAAACTTGTTAAACCAATAATCTTTGTACCCAAGTCATCTCTTTGAGCGGTGTCTATAAAGTAATGCAATGTTTGTAATAAACCAGACAGGATACAGTAAAAATTAACTTAATTGTTTTTCATGTGCTGTTAATCTCAGTTACTGAAGTGCATTGCCTTTCACTGCTTTTTCTGCAGAAATTGCTGTGTCGAAATATGTTCTGCATGCAATTAACCAAGATTCATGTGTTTCCTTATAGACTTGGATTGTCACATGCATTTATCTTCAGCTGCTTTTTATCTGCTTTGGAAGTCCATGCAAAAACCCCGTCACTGATGCTGTGAATGACATTGACAAACTGGTAAGCCTAATTATTTTCTTACTTTCAAAACTGTATTATAACAGTCATCAGTAAAATATGCTTTATGTTGTTCCTTCTGCAATAAAGAGGGAAATCTCGTAAAAAGTATAAAGCTGGCTGCCAACGGCCAGTTTGCTTTTCAGATCTCACAAAAGGTGAAAGATCTACCTTGTCCTAGTTGCAGTTGATCCACACCCAAAAGCTCTGTTACTTTTTTCCCAGTTGAGGAGACTTTTGTATTGCGACACATGCATAGTAAACAGGAATGTCTTTTCATGTGAGAATACAGTATGATCAATGCTCTTTCCAGAGAATGGACCAAGAGAAAGTGCATGGGCCATGAATGAGCATACAGATTTTTAGGCTGTTAAACTCATCTGCTACAATTGTTTTCACTCTCTAGTTGGGTGATAATCTTTGATGCTAGTGTTTCACATTTGTTCTGAACATGTAACATTTTTTGTATGGTTCTCTTAGTGGTTCCCCTATTTTTTCAAGTGCATTCAAATATTAATGCCATGTAAAGTGCAGAGAATCACAGAGCAGGCAATCAAATATAAAGCTAACTTCCAAACTGTTTTATGTGTATGGGAGCTGTTTTACTTGCCAAAGGATTTGTATTTTGGGTAGCCAGTTCTAAGACCCCCTCACATAGCACAGACAAACTGGTTACCAGACTTTATACACCGCAGTTAAGCAACACAGCTAGGTCACTATCCTACCCTCCAGCCTGTGACTGGAAAGTGAAGGAGCAACAGCAATTTACAGGCAGCAATAAAAACTTCACATAAGCTCCTATCCTTTACGTCATCAAAAAACGAAAAAGTGAATCTTTGGCTATATATACAGTTTATTTTTAAATAGACAATGCTCCTTTCATCAATGTTCTTTTATATCTGCCTGGAGTTTAACATTAAAATGTATATAAACCCAAACATTAATATAACAGGTTAACAGTACTTTCAAAGGCAGTTTTCAATCTTTTTAAACCTGCAGTTTTCATTACCTGGTGATCCAGCCAAGAATATCCTTGACTAAGGCCTTGTACAGCTGAAACGGGTTACCATGTGCTGACTGCTATCATACAAGAAAGGTCCTTGAGCAAACACTTCCTGTTTGGGGTAATGCTCTGTCTTATTTGTGCTTCTACATTGTCACCCTGTCACAAGGGCTTCCAATGGAGATAAGTGGCTATTTCAATACACATTATACAGGCAGGTTCTACTATTATCATTTTTAGAAAAGCCACCATGAGAAATGCCATCCAGGCATTGCTGGAGTGTAGGTTTACAGGAATCGGCTGCAAATATGCTGCAGGTGTTCAGCAGTAGAGTTGAGCGAACCCGAACTGTAAAGTTCGGGTCCGTACCGAACTTTGGGGTGTCCGTGACCCGGAGCCCAACCCGGACATTTGAAAAAAAGTCCGGGTTCGGCATTCGGGTATTTGATCCCGCCTGTTGAATAGCTGCAGGGCAGCCAATCAACAAGCGTTTCACTGGTTTGCCCTTAGATGCCATCACAGCCATGCCTACTAATGGCATGGCTGTGATTGGCCAGTGCATCATGTGACCCAGCCTCTGTATAAGCTGGAGTCACGTAGTGCTGCATGTCACATGCTCTCAGGCTAGTGTAGGGAGAGGATGCTGCCGGCGCTGTGAGGGACAGATTGCAGATATAATAACATCTCATCCTGCATTACAGAACAATCTGATTCTGGACTAGGCAGAGATTACTACTACTACTGCTTTGAGGGACAGATTGCAGATCTGATCCTGCATTACAGAACGATCTGATTCTGGACTAGGTAGAGTTTACTACTCCTGCTTTTAGGGACAGATTGCAGATCTAATAACATCTCATCCTGCATTACAGAACGATCT
>BLSH010198946.1:844626-863427 GCA_018402905.1 Glandirana rugosa | reverse complement strand
CTAAAATCATCACCTACTCCTATAGGGTCAGGTTCCTGCTGTTGCTGTAAGGGACAGATTATTGTTCTAAAATCATTGCCTACTCCTATAGGGTCAGGTTCCTGCTGTTGCTGTAAGGGACAGATTATTGTTCTAAAATCATCGCCTACTCCAATAGGGTCAGGTTCCTGCTGTTGCTGTAAGGGACAGATTATTGTTCTAAAATCATCGCCTACTCCTATAGGGTCAGGTTCCTGCTGTTGATGTAAGGGACAGATTGTTGTTCTAAAATCATCACCTACTCCTATAGGGTCATGTTCCTGCTGTTGCTGTAAGGGACAAATTATTGTTCTAAAATCATCGCCTACTCCTATAGGGTCAGGTTCCTGCTGTTGCTGTAAGGGACAGATTATTGTTCTAAAATCATCTCCTAGTTCTAAAGGGAGAGGTTCCTGCTGGTGCTGTAAGGGACAGATTATTGTTCTAAAATCATCGCCTACTCCTATAGGGTCAGGTTCCTGCTGTTGCTGTAAGGGAGAGATTAGACCGGCCTCACACAGCCATTGGTATACTTGTTTTTTTGAATATGCCTCAATATTTTGGGGGCTACCCCAATTAGAAAAAAAAACAAACAAACAACAAAAAGTGTTGGCTACCTCCTCCTCCTCCTCCACCACCGCCACTTTATTTTCCCTATCCCCATTTTTTGTAGGGCACTTGTCCTACTCTTACCCCCATTTTACTTCCTTTTGCAGCCTTCTAGCACTTTCCAGGACTTTTTTACAGCCATTTTTGTGCCGAATTGTTCGGGTCCCCATTGACTTCAATGGGGTTCAGGGTCCGGGATATAGTTTGGGTCAAGTTCGGTACCGAACCCGAACTTTTTTGAGAAGTTCCGCCGAACCCGAACATCCAGGTGTCCGCTCAACTCTAATCAGCAGCTTTGGGATTTAACAAAGGATAAGAAAGTTATAAATTGCTAAAATAAAATGCTATTTTTTTGTTATAGAATGCTTTAGCAAACAAAGCGTCATTCAGTTAGGATTTATATGTACTTTCAGTTTATTGAAGCGTAGCCATTGAAATATGAACTTTGAACATTGCTCTTGCCTTAATAATTAAGTCTGGTTGTGTCATCTTGAGACTGATTATAATCGTATAGTATAATATCATGAAGATTATAAACCCCCTACTTCAAACTACATCCAGAGGGTATTGAATTTCTTTTAGCCTGCATCACGTGGGAACTTTTTATGTAATCTCCAGTAAGGGCTAAATATTTCCTGTTATACAGGTTTATAATGTTTATTTAATCCCTTGAGAATTATGGAGTATATACTACAAACATTTGTGTTGCTTATGTAAAAGTCAGTTAAGTGGAATTTCAGAAGCTGGATAAAAGGATACCATGTTATATCCCCAGGGCCCAGCAGGTTACTTGGATTTAGGTAGTCAGGAACATCAAAGACTATTCAGGTATATCTCCAGCTATCTAAAGACACAAAACAGACACAGCATTGTGTAGGGACATATATGTTTAGTCTTGTATAAAGAATCCATTTAAAAAGACCTGTGTAACAAACATATTGCTTTACAATTGGCTTTTTAGATCTGAGGTTGTGTGCTGAAATGTGTTAGTTGCATATGCAGTTTAGGGTAGCCATGCAGATCTGCCCATTTCCGATCACTTAGGTGGCAGTACTTAATGCCTTCAATGGGGAGGGCATTCACTGCAAAAATAAAAATCTAACCTGTTAAAAAATTACAGTTGGCGGACTTAATCTTTTCTTTCAATGTAGACAAGAAAAAAGGATCAAAGTAACACATATATGCAGCTGCCACTATTGGGCGAATGTTATGACAGGTACTGTCATCAAAGCAACCTGTTAAGGGACAGCCAGATATATCCCTTCCAATAATTTTCTGATATGCATATCTCGGACCAGGCTTTAATGATGTAAAACCTAGCTTGCAAGAACATGTTTATTAATTAAGCAAGTGTAATCCTCATTTGTTTGGATTCAAAGAGTAGCTAGCAGTAGAAATCAATGGCAGTTACATGTGTAGGTAAAAAAAACTATATTTTTTATTAACTGTAGGATGAACATGCATTATTCTCATATCAACAAATCATGCATGCATGCCCAACACCCAAACAACCCCAGAAAGTGATAACGGGTAAATAAATCGAATAGGGTGACTGATTATTTGCTGAGAGTATTTGGCTAGGAGTTCCAGGATAACAGTTTTACAAAATTATTATTCCTGTTTGTGTGTACCCTAAAATTCAGTGTATCGTAAAAGCATATTTCGGTTAAAAGTGTAGTCTGGTAGGTTTAGTCACATTGAAAATTAAAAATTAAAAATAAAAAACTAACTTTGCAACATGTTTCCATATTTTGGAGACAGGTTATAATTACCCTTATGTCTAGTTTGAATGCAATATGCTATGCTTCCAAAATTTTTGAGTGAAATACGTAAACCATATACATTTTTGTTTTCAAAATACATAGCTGGTTAAATTTTCTTTGACCATAAATAATTACTGTTTAAATGTGTGAGATATACTCTTGTTACACTTCCATCTTTTAAAGGCATGTCAGTTTTTTGAACTGTAATTCATTTTTACAAGGAATAATATGATATTTAGGTCTCAATGTCTAGTGTAAAATTTACAAGGACATATACATAAAAAGCAAACAGGGAATTGTATATTCTCCCCTACTGAGATTCACACCACTCTAGGATCCTGATGAACACCTCAAAAATATAGGCAGGGGATCAACTGATGAAAACGTTATTAGTTAAGCTGGCCATCTGCATACAATCAAAGTTTTCGTTGGTGCTAATGAAAGGTTTGACATATACCAGCCACATAAAGATTGCCTTTAGCGTCAGATACTTTTCCTCCAAGCGTGGGATACTTTTTAGGCATATTCATGGAAGCATATAACAAAACATAGAGTGTTTCTTCCATATGTGCATAATATGAATAAAAAGTAAGTATTAAAACTATTTGTCAAAAAAAATCACCTTCTTTAAACCAGGTGCCATCAATGAACTAGTCATCGATTGTGATTGATTGAATTCTCTCACCAAACACACAAGTATCTTGTCCCTTCTAAAATACGTATGTGCTCAAACACTCGTGAATGCTGTCAAACCAATTATGTGTCTTTTAAATTAAAAAAAACATGCTCACCAAAAACATATGACCGCTTATTGCTAAGTAGGTCATGTACGCTTGTTTGAAAAAAAAATTCACATGGCTCCATTTCATTCCACTGTTAGAAAAGCATTTCCACAGTCTAAAGAAGATGAGGCCACTTGTATATTTGCAACAATATATAAACAGAAATGTGCATAGCATACAACTATTTATTTATGGAAAGAATAGACAAAGCAGTAAAACTCAGATTCTAGTGCTAGCTCAGAACTGCATGATTAACAGCATTCTCTAACACCGGTACCTCCGTACTATACAAACATGTGTGATGATATCTCCACAGTGTTCTCACCAAATACAGGAGAGGATAGGGTGGTGGAGCCATACCAATGTCTATATACCTTGGTTAAACAGTTAACCTGGTCATAGATGGGTCTTTTTTTTTTCATTCAGCCAGTGGGCTGAATGAAAAAGAGAATAAAAAATGAACATATTCCTCCATCCACACAAGTGAGGTAGATGGATAAATCCCCACCACCGGGAAATTGCATTCTGACAGTGGGACTCCCTAACGATCGACAAATAGGAACGGTCACAAATGGATCACTATTCAGCCGGTCCCTGCTGAACTAGCCAGATTTTGATCCATCTATGGCCAGCTTTAATCAGCGAATAGGTAATTAAATAATTAACCATTTAGGGAACACCACTTCATATATTTCATAACTTAACCATGCAGTCTCCACTAAGGCCAAAATATATAATATTACACTTAATCTACAACAATTTACCACAATTAAAAATTAAATAATGAGGGATGAAATTCATGTAATATGAAAGGCTTTTTTTAGTTTTAAAAAAAGAGGTTATACTTAGTTACTCTTCTTCTAGAAATCCCATCTGCTCCTTCTTCCTTTGAGCACTCCCTTAGCAAACCGTGTGCTATGAAGGCACCCGTGCAGGAGCTCTCCTGAGCCACACTCCCTCCTGACAGGGGTTTGACTGACAGCTGCAGGAGCTGGTGCTGCAGCCAGGATAGCACTGAATCGGTGACAGGACTCAGATAAGCGTTTAGCGATGTAGGGGCTAGAACAAGTAGTGTTTTTTTTACCTTAATGCAGAGAATGTATTAAGGTTAAAAAAAAGAAACTGTTGGGTTCAGAACCACATTAAGGTCTCTCTCTTCTTAACACAAGTCTGGTGCTGTTGATTGCCTGGCGTCTGTACCTCTTTTACCCAAGTTTCATATGCATGTGCATGAAAATCTATTTTATGTGTATAACCTAATCAGTTTGTGTTAATGTATTGTTTGTAAATACATTTTATATGGTAGAAGCTATATTTTCTCATTATGTATGCAGGGTTTGCTTGTTTAGTAGAGTTGTGGCGTGCGGATTCTCTTATCTCACTTTAAATCTACCAGACAGGTGTGTCTAGCTGAAGACAGTAGATTATCTGCAATGACAAAAAAACACTTATGGTGCTCCTGGTAGCCAGAGATTAGGAGACTTTTTTGTCAACAGAAAGAAATATGTCAATAATTACTGAAATTAATAAAGTTATTTAGTAATGCTGACAAGTACTCAAGTCCTGGAAAGACTGAATTTTAAGCCTACTTTAATTTGCTTTCAAGGCTCCACAAAGAACTATCCTTCACTCCTAAGGAAATAAAAGTTTTACAAAACACTCTCACAAAGGTGAAAACAATCTTTATTACATTACAAGTCTATTAAGGTGCTTAAAATCTAATCCAGAAGGGTTTTTAGACTTTATCTGGATCTTGACAAATCTCAAAATCTGTTGTTGGTTAAAGTTTGGCAAGGAAATGTAGAGATTCATAATGGCAACTGGTCCATATGATTCTAGGTGATTCTCACAGTCCAGCACTTATGCTGTTATTGTTCCTTTTTTTCTATATCCCAGTTACAGTGTTTTGCTCCCTTTTGAAGGACCAACCAGGTGTTGAAGAGTAAGCAGGCTGGCATCAGTGTAGCAGGAAACCCTGCACGTTTTCGCCATAGGCACACTAGCTTATTGTTCTTACAAGCACATTTTACTTGTTAAATAAAGAAAAAGTTATCAACTTAAAACTGGGAATGCCAGGTCTATCCAATAAAATGAAGGATATCTACTATCTTTGAATCAGTCTGCTGAGGTCTAACTCTCAAATCACTCTACTGACAGCATTGGTGGCAAAGGTATGGGCCACTATAGGGCCTTTTGGGGTCCATCTGTAACCCAGAGTGAAAGATATAAATGTAGGCATAGAAGCACTGTAAAAAATGTATTACCTAGAATATATGTTTATAATCACTTGTCTGTTTAGGCATTTATAGCTGTTTTGAATTGTATTAATGATAAGGAGAAGACAGAGGCCTGTCATGTAAATGTTTTGCTTGGACATATTTTAGTTATAAATCAGATCTTTGACCAGCTGGTGTGTTTGTGTAGCATTAGTAGTATTTTTAAGGAGAGGTAACTGATAAATTTGTATTGCTTTGTGATACACAGTTAATTTGTGTTTGATATATGCCCAGGTCATTTGATTTGTATTTTATTATGATTTCCAGATACCTTTTATGGCCTCTTTTCCCTTCCTTTACATGGTCTAATGATTCTGTAATGTGCTTATGATTTGAAGTGCTGAATAAGGTTATTTGCCTTCATTAAAATTCATAAATATCTAATAAATAATGTAATACTCAAACATCATTTCTAAGCACACAGTTAAAATCTTCAAGGTCTATACAACAGCTACAATGCCTTGAAAGACCTGCATATATTTAAAATGTGTAATTTGTATGTTTTAAAAATTTTTAAAAAATTGTACCAAATACAAAATTGTGTTAAATGTACTTAGTATTCAGGCTTAGAGATCTTTATACTAAACGGCCTATTCCAGCCTAAAGATGTTTACCTAAATTTAGCAGTATGTTTATCAAATCCAGCCACAGAAATTCCTAAAAAAAAAATTATTGACCCTCATGCATTTCAATATATCACTGTCTTCTCGTTAGGTTTCCTGCATAGGTTATTTGGTCTTGATTTTTCCAACTTGGCCTATTTGTAGCCCTGTGGTACATACAATAGACCTTAAATACATTATATCTTCCTTCTGCAGCAGAAACTGAGCATGACTGTTTTCAGTATTTAGCTGTTTAAAGTAGTAGCACAGGACATTTTAACAAAATAGATCTAATGGGAATTGTTACAAATAGTTTCAACTGTACCAGCAATTATGTTTTCAAACACACTAGCCATTTCAATCTTAACCTGAGCCAAGTTCCGTTCAGTAAAAAGGTCAGTTCATGATCCAGTGGGAATGGATCTTCATGTTGTCTGGCAGTTTCTCACTTTTGATCATGTAATATATAAATGCATGCAGTGTGCTTGATTATGATGTCACACCAAGCAATTTGCTCCAGTTTTACTGCATCATTAACAGTTATAATAATTAATTATGACAACAAAAACTACTTCTATTAACTAGTTGCTGTGCTATGAAATTATGTTTGTAAACCACAAGTAATATAATTCTATATGAACAATATTTATAAAATCACACAATATTAAAAGTAATGAACTGTCATAGACTTCTTGGATACATTATATAATTTAGACTTAAACCAAAAAGGTTCATGATTTTAATGTTTTATTTTATTTTTTTACAAATTAAGGTATGAGAGACTATCAACTTTTTATTCAGTTCAAGCAGCTTCTACAGTTAAGAAGAAATTACAAGAACAGTGTTTCCTTTTGAACTCACTGGCTGCTAAAGCATATTTGATAGGCCCATAAACTTTCCTTTTGCACTTTCCATTATAAGCCTGTCTGTCAAAGAACCCTTTAAAAAGTAGTTCTCGAAAGTAAGCTATACCAGGAAACTAATACTCTTCAGTAAAAACTGGCAACTTTAAGCAGTTTTACAGCCAAAAACACTAATTTTACATATTGTAGCTTAGATATTGTGCATGCATTAGTTTTAGTTTTTTATGGGTTTTTTAGCTTTATTTTTTCCTGGTGGGACCAGTAACACTTCCTGCCTTGGGGTGTTTCATCTATATATGGAGGATCAACTGAGCCACCCTTGGGCAGCAGCACTGTCTGAAAAGGGTAGTATTAGATAGACTAGTAGTATTCAACAGACTTTACATAAGTCACTAGAAAATAAAAACTGAACTTCAACTAGCATTTTTAAGCAGTTATAGAAACAGTTTATTCTACTTTTGGAATAAAGGTTTTACACAAATGAATAAAAGCTGACTGTTATAAGCACCCCTGTCAGTGTTAAATGGTTTATTTGAAACTTCTAACTGGCACATTTGCTAGACAGCTTAGCCTGTAAAAAAAGTTGAAAAATTACACCTGGACCAACAGATAAAAAAAATAAGTTACAAGGCAGATTGAGAAAAACAAAGACTGCTTTGTTAATGTCGGTCAGAGACTGCATCATAAATATCATTTTTATTTTTGGCTTTAGCGCTACTTTAAATCAAAAAGACCTTTCACCTTTAACTTATATTTTAAATAATCTGTCAAATGCAGACTTATCATATTTTAATGGCACATTTGGATATAGCCAATCATGAACACATTTTTGTCATAATGGTGTGCTGTCAGGTTTTTCCTGAGAATTGCAGAGGGTGTGGCTTGGAATTATACTGTTACCCATAAGGCAACAATACTTAGCCTGAATTTTCACAGGGTCAAAGTAAAGATCATTCAGAAATTTCCCCAATGGGACACATATGGAAATGTAAATCTTGCAGGGTTTATAACCCTCCCTTACTCTATCCAAAATTAAAACAAGTTTTGCCTTTATTTAAGCAAGCTTTACTGTGCTATACTCTGAATAGGGTGAGGGATTTTTGATTGTAGTACTCTCATAGCACCATAATCTATATAGTTATACTTTATGTTCTGATACGGTGTTCTGATACAATTGTTTCTAATGGTAAATACATAGTTACTGCCAGTGGTGGCTGGTGCTAAACTTTTTGAGGGGGCAAACAAACTCCCCAGGTCTGCACTCACTGCTTCACGGCACGGCCCCCACACTATCCACTCCAGCTCCATAGGTGGCCTCACTGAGCCCCTCTGGCTTCCTCGGCAACCCAATCTGCCTTCTGTCCTGAGTGCCTGGGAGGAGAAGCCAGAAGACAATAGTGAATATAGATTTGCCCCAAGCCCATCCTTTTTCAAGCCAATTAGAGCCTCTGGCTCTAATCACATGGCTTGATAAAAAAAAAAATTCATACAAACGTATGAGTCCGACGCATGCAAAGTAGGGGGGCGGAACCACTGAGCCCCTAATGGACTGGCCACTCCTGTTTACTGCTAAGATCTATTCACATTGTTTTGATGGTAATATTTTCTGTGTTGGGCAAACAATAATTAAAGACATAATAAACAGGTTTAGGGGACCAGGGGATCTTGAGCTATGGATATGGTAGGGCCAGAACATATGTATACATTTTAATATATTGTCATGGTCCATGACTTTCTTATTAGAACAGATGTGCAAACAGCTGGGTTGGGTTTTAGAAAGAATTGATATTGTTATCCATGGCAGGAGAGAGTTCATAACTTACCATTGTATGATAGCTTTGTGAAGGCATTATTAACTACACACATTTGGGCAATTGAAAGTATTTCAGCTAACAGCTTTCTGTTATTAGAAGACTGTACCCCCTCCTTGCTACATCTCATGCTTCTCCTCAGTTAGGCACAATTTTGCAGTCACAGATCAAAAATCGGCCCTGTGAGGTATGATTTGAACCAACCCCTTGGGAAACTACAAGATTTGAACAATTTATAGTATTCAGCACTGCAGAGAACCTCATGGCTGCTAGATTCTACACAAGATACAAACTGATCTTGAATTCCATAAGGCACTATGATTTTGAGAATAGTGCAAAGAGCAAGGCTGAACACACAAGAACAAACATTTATGTGCTCATCCTTGGTGTCACACTTGGTAAAAGTGTAGGCTGTTTCCAAAGAGTCTTTTCTCTTGGGGATGCTCTATACTGAGGACTCTCACAGCACCAATTCATGCCTTTGTAATTTTACAAGCTATTGTCTTGTGTACAATTCTGCTAGACAGCACAGCCAGACTGGTGGCCTGACCATTATCTAATGCAGTTAGGCAATACAGTTAGGTCACTGTCTCCAACCGGTTATCCCTCTGCTCTGTTCTACTGTCAGCGTGTTTTTGTCAGGACATTAGGACACTTGGCTCACCCTTAGTTATACCTCTCCCTCTCCTAGGCAGGCGAATTAAAGATGCTTAAATGAAGTCTAAATCATGCACTTGTTTTAGGCTTGGTTTATACTGCTACAATATGATTTTATGTGATTTTCAGTGCAATTATGTATTGTGACTTTGCATATTCTATGGGGCCAAATCACACTGTAAATCATACCAAATTAGCACAGGAACCTTTTCCAAAGTTGCACCATACTGAGGCGCATTGATAAGAATGGGCACCATTGAATTTAATGTGTTTTCCCTTTGCATGCGGCTCTTGTCAGAAGTCACACTAGTGTGAACCAGCACTTAAAGTTTCTTTTGAATAAATGTATAACTACATCTGTTTTTTTTTTATCTTATATGCCTGGAACTCCATTTTAAAAGGTTATGACAAATAAAATGAGAGTCTTCTGATCCAGGAGACCCTGTTGTCTGCGAAGGCTGTACTAAGGTGTGGGTAATCAAGATTATTGGAAAAACTTTTATCCAAACAATATTGTTGCATTTTTACACGTGCCTAATACAATCATTTCACAACATTTCTCGGAATACAATATTTTATTGGGCCTGGCCACTTGCTGGATTGCCACATAAATAAATTTGTTTAAAGAATTAGTGCTGACAAGCATTTGTTTTCATCCCCTCTACAGGCTTTGCCAGCATCTTTGAAATAATAGCCTAGTCATGTAGCATTGCAAACACAAATTCATAATGAATGTAGTGAAGCCAAAGCCGTAATCCTGAAATTTGGCTCTCTTCTGCAACCATTATGAATGGAGTGTGTTGAATAACTGTTGCTCAAAACAGCTTCATTATATGCTTGGTTGACATTTAAGTTCTAAAGTAAACTCGTCTAAGTCAGTTACAAACTCTTATTGATTTATTCCACCATATGGATAATAGAGAGCCATCGTTTTAGTTGTGGATGAAGGCCAGTAGCAGGATACCTATTTCACCTGCAGAACAAAACTCTTCTATTTACTCCATTCTAACCTTTTCTTAGGCCCTCATGTACACATAGTCTACTTTGACCGCCCGCTGCGGAAAAACGCAAAACACGGTCAAAATGTTCCTATCCTGAACGCGATTCTTCCGTGTTCAGGAGAGGGAATTTGAGGGAGGTTGAACCTTCCCTAACCACAGAAGCTCCTAAACAATCATAAAAGCCTATGGAGTTGATTTAGTAAAGGCAAATAGACGGTGCACTTTGCAAAGTACAGTTGCACTCTGCAAGAGCAGTTGCTCCAGAGCTTGGTAAATGAGCAGAAGCTCTCCTGACTTCCATTATCCAATCACGTGCAAGCAAAAATGCAGTTTTTTTTATTTTCCTTGCTTGTGATTGGGTATTCTTTGCAAAATTACTAAGCTCTGGAGCAATTGTACTTTGCAATATGCACAGCCTATTTGCCTTTTGTAAATCAATCCCAATGTTTACGTGGACACATAGGCTTTTATGGAGTTGAGTTTAGAATCTTTGGTAAAAAAAGGCCAAAAGCTCCTAAACTGAAGTTTAGGAGCTGTGAGAGCAGTGCTAACAGATCTCTTTCATGTGTGTCTTCGCTAATATTTCCTGGTTCAAGGTTTAGTGACAGCAACTTAATTTGTACAAGAATGTTTTTATTAGATTAGTGCTATTCGAAGTTAGATTAGTTAATTTGATCTCAGTCTGTTCAATTGCCAAGCATTACACCTGTTGTTGGATAACTCCTTAACACCAGTCCCCCAGCATTCTCCTTTGTAATAATTTATAATATATTTGTATAATGTGAAAACTCTCAGTTTATATGGTTAGAGCACATATAGATGAGAATTGTATAAAAGTTACAGCGCACACATGATACTGACTCCTGTCAGGCTATTTTAAAAGCATCTAAAACGTATGTAGCAAAAAATGCAAAAATACGGGGGTTTGGTCACACTGAATGGCCATGAAGTGCTTAAGCCCATTGACTGCCCCATCCTCCTTAATTAGCCCCAATCAGTGTCCACCTGATCCATGGGATGTGTCCTCTGGTCTCCCATAAAGAGAGGCGTTAGCTTCCATGGTTTAAGAGATAGGAGCATTCACTCTAAGGTCAGTGTAGGTTCCCATTGGTAACGGGGTACTTTGCAGCAGTCAATGGGCTTAAGCACTTCATGGCCATTCAGTGTGACCAAACCCCCGTATTTTTGCATTTTTTGCTACATACGTTTTAGATGCTTTTAAAATAGCCTGACAGGAGTATGTATCATGTGTGCGCTGTAACTTTTATACAATTTTTGTCTGTTGGTCGTTACGAGCAGCACCATGCGTTTGGCAGGGTATTCCCCCCAAATATCTAGTTTCACATATAGATGAGTTCTGGGTGTCCACGAAAAAGTGCTTCCAAATCTATTAATTTGGTGTTCAGCATATTGTAGTTCATGGAAAAAAAGCTAGTATCACTTCACAGCATGAATACCTGAACATGTTCAGATGGAACTGCTCTTCTTAGCATATGTGGGCATTAATTTTCCTATGAGTATAACATCATTTTATATCAGCGACAAAGTAGGGATGTAGATGGGCCTTTGCAGTTATGCAGAAGGTAATCAAATCAGTACAATTCCAGCAGACTGACAAAAGGCTTGGGGGAATAGGACAGGAGTCCGAGGAGCTGTACAGTGCCACTGACATGAACAGAGTGCTGTAGGCAGCATGATGTTGAAACTTCAAATGAGAAGACCCAGCATTGGCATGCAAGAGTTCTTCAAAAATGTTCACACTTTTTCTTATTTAAAAGAGTTTAAAAAAAAAAGTGTGGAAACTTTTTGAAGATTCCTCTTATATTGTCCAAGACTATGTGCTGCAGACTATTCTTTTTAACTAGTGATTGATGGATCTCTCTCAGAGATTATTTTATCAATTCTTCAGATCAGCACAGAAGACTGGGTGACGTCATTTGAGTTCAAGACTGTAGCTCCACTGTGACAGCTTGAGGTTCCATGAAGTCTTCATGATCTGAATGAGGAGCTGTAGACAGATGTCTATCTGCAGACGTCCCATGTTTTGAAAGGGTACACCCAATGCTTGAGACTGTGTGGCAGACATGTTGCAGGCACCACTCTTTCTAACCAGCAACTGGTTGGGTTATATTTCTGCTATGGTTGCTTTTATGGCGTCAATCTTGTCTTGCTGTCTGCGGGTTAGTTTAGAAGTGTAACTAGCTCGCCTGCTTATTAAAAAAAAGAATATGATAAGAATCACTTAACCTATGCAGTTTGACCTACTGGCTTTGTGACTTCAGGGCGAGTTCAGGCGTGCGTGTTCCAAATATTTTCAGTTGTACTTGTACAGACTTAGGCAATATGCTGGTGCGTGATGGGTAAGTGATCTAATAAGTTGAACGAAAACAGTTTAACCTAGCTGTCATGTCACCCCTGACTAGTGCTTTAAAAATGCAGTTAAGAAAGTGTTTTGCAACCTTTGTGATGTGAAGCATCTGTAACATGATATATTTTGTGGCAGGAGGATTCCATCATTTGTTTCAAATATACTTCCTTCCTCAAATTCCTATGGTGGTAGAATGCTGGGGGTTGCCATACCTGTAGCACTAAAATAAGGAGAGATCTGTTAAGAGTCATAAGACAGCCTTGCGTTACTTACCACATTGCCCATTGAATGGATGCTTAAAGCGGTTGCATATCCCCAAAACACATTTTTACCTACAGGTAAGCCTATAATAAGACTTACCTGTAGGTAAAATGAATATCTCCTAAACATGTGCAGTGATGTACCGATGAAGGCCCGGTGCATAGTGCCGGACCTTGCCGGAGAGTCTGCTGGAAAGACAGGCTGTGTGTCTCGCAGCTCCGGCCACTCACAGTGCCGAAGCCGTGAACCCAGAAGGATCCCCCGAGGGAAGCTTCGTTCTGAGGTAAGTATTTCATAATGAGCTAGTATGCAGTGCATACTAGCTCATTATGCCTTTGCCTTGCAGTTTTTTTTTTCTTTTTCTTCAGTATACAACCACTTTAAGGGCAAATGCATTATAACAATGCACTTTTTTTAGCCCTGACTCTTTAGAGGTGGTACAACATGAACCTCTTTGTGTGTTCATAATGTTGTTTATGGAACCTAGATATTTGAGGTGTTATACTTGTGCAGCAGTAAAGCAGAAACTTCACCCCTTTCTTTACAATTCTCTCTCCTGACTCCACCTCCCTCCTGTTACACAGTTATAAAAAAAATCAACTTTAAAAAAGGAAATACCTTGTTTTTATTGCCCAACTTCATATCCTCAGTCCATGCCTGTGCATGGATGTTCTATCCAGACCCTGAACATGTGCAGAGACATGCCTTGGTTCTCTCTAGGAGTCTCTGCAGCATTTATGTGCATGCTTGAGATCCTGACGGACTTCTGGGATGTCTGCATCTCATGCATAAGCAGAAATGCTGCAGAGTCTCTGCCATTATACTGACAAAGCTCCATTGAATGTCTGCACACCTGGCAAAGATCCCTGCAGAGTGTTGAGGCAAGATGGCAGCTCTGGAGAAGAGCAGTGTAGGAAGAACTTTGCCTGCAAGCAAGACTATGCAGGATACCATAGACTAGTACATGGGACAAGGGACAAGTGGGTACAGGAAACAGGGACACATGTTATCTTTTATAGGCATAGGTAGAGTAGAGTTATTCCTTAAAGCCAAAACATTTCTGTGTTTTGCTAACTGTATTCAACACTTTTAATACTATACCTCGCAAAATAATAAAAATTCTCAACTGTTCGTAAACAGAGGATGCCTGCAGATTTTAGGTAATCTTCATGTATTAAATAGTAGAAAACACATTCAGCTTAACTGTTTTTGGGATGCCAGGTAGTCAGCCTTTTTCGATTTTTTTGGGGGACGACCGCTATTGTTTCTCCCAAAATAAGTTTTGTCCCAGATGTCTGCAGCTGTCCTTTATTAATATTGATTAGCTCATTCAGGCAATAGGAATGTGTATGCTAAACAAAAGATATTTTTCAAAAATGATTGTTCAGCAATAAGATATTTTGAGCATGTTTGACCAGCTATTAATGTTTTTTTCTTTCCCTCTAATGACTAACTTTATGCTTTATGAAAAAAATATACATTATATAAAAATTACCCAGTTTTTAGCCTATATAGCTGTTATAAATGTCACACACTGTGTTCAGCTAGGAGAAAGAATAAAAAAATATATATAATCTGCCTAACCTGGATTCTGCTTGCATAGCTATAAAACAATATAAGTAAACTTCAAGACAATTTACAGCTGTTAATAATGAAATGAAAAAAAAAAAAATCAAACACAGATCTTATTTAATTAAATAATTGTAATTGAGAAAAAGGCATATAAGTTGAAGCAACAATTCATAAAAAAAAGTAATTAGTAATGTGTGTGCAATGTTATTCTAACATCAGCAAGTAAAAATAGCTTTATCTATTTGTCTATTGTAGTAAAGATACCATGCTAAAGCATGTTTTTTTACCTTAATGTATTAAAGTAAAAAACTTTTTATGTACAGCCCCCATCTAAATACTTACCTGAGCCCTATCTCGGTCCAGCGATGTGTCCAAGAATAGCGACCCTGCTCCCTCACTTTCTCCTCATTGGACTCAGTGTGAGCAGCGTCATCCATTGGCTCCTGCTTCTGTCAAATCCAGTGGCAGGGTGGGGCTGAGCCGTATTGTGTGTGTCACTAGATGCACATAGTGCAGCTCAGGTTCGAGCCCGTACTACTGCACCCCTAGCAAGCGGCATGCTAGGGGAGTAGTTGAAAGGGGGATGAGCCAGGAGCATCGGCAGGGGACCCTAGGAGAGGAGAATCAGGGTTGCTCTGTACAAAACTTTTGCACAGAGCAGGTAAATATATCAAGTTTGTTATTTCTAAAAAAGGTCCTATAAAATCACTTCAACTAGAAGTAGCATTGCCTAGGGAAAAAAACTGAATGGTACTCTTTTACACTTTGTTGACACAGGCTTCAGCATGTATAAGGGCATTGTGTACATCAAGCTGTGGACAATCATTTGCAGAGCTTTTGACAAGCTTATGAATCCTTTAAACAACCAACTGCAACTGTGCTTCAAACATTTGCATTTTAGTGTGGTTGTTAAAAAAATCCTTCTTGCTAGATCTTAGTTTTTTCCAGTTAAACACACCTTATACTGTATAAGGATCACTATTCATTAATCTAAAATGTGTCCAAAAACACATTGCACTTAAGCTGTACTGCATGAACAATGCAAAAGTGTGAATGTAAACTCTCCCAAGTTATTAGGGATGAATTTTAAACCAACATAAAATGCTCATCAAAATCCAGCTGAAATATTAAAAAAAATAGAGAACTGGTTGTGGGATATATTTATTTATTTTAATATTTTCTTCTTATCAATGATAATATTACATAATTAAATGTAACATCCATCTTCTGTCTCATTTTCAGGTTGGAAATCTCCCAAGTGATTACATTATGCATGTAAAAAATATCTCCAGAAGTAGCCTGGTAAGATTTGTGCATTTATATTTATAGACGGATGACGAGTAACATACCATTCCAATAGACTTTTTTATTGGGCAATGTTGCATTGTATCATATCTGAATGTGCGATGAATGTGAAGTGTGTTTAAGAGAAATATTTAGTAGTATGAGTAGCTACCAATACTGACCTTCATAAAATTCTAGTTAACTGTCTGTCATTTTGATCCTGTGGGTAGCAGTTATGGAGCACAAGTATAGAGTGAGCTAATGGCCATATACTGTATAATTGCCTGTTTATAGAGTTCAGCAGGAAAGATGTTAAGGACTAAATGGAAACTCCAGGGTAAAATTTTACTGATCTCCAAACACCCTGTGCAGCACCTCTAGAGACTAAAGAAGCTCTAGGAGTACAAATAAAGATAGCAGAGGGTGCAATCTGAGTGCAGTAAGTACAGTACATTTATTAAAAAAACAACTCACATATAGCCAGTAAAAGTTTGCTTATCATCAAAGTCAGGCATGAGTGGTGTAGGCCTCAACACAGCAGTGAGCCCGATTCAAGTCCAGGATAAAGTATGCAGGGCTGTCAGCAAGGTATACAGTACCTGTTAGGCCAAGGGAACACCAGAGGGTGCCAAACTAAGTGTAGCATATTATGGCATAGTGAACACACACAGTAGGCAACTCAGAATGGTGTAAGAATCAGTTTATATCAAATAGTCTGGATCTGCAGTTCCATAGAATCTGTAGCCCCACAGAGGCCGTGGATATACCAAGGTGACAGCCCTGCATTCTTTATCCTGGACTAGAATCTGGCTTACTACTGTGCTGACTTTGATGATAAGCATATTTTTACTGGCTATATTTAAGTTGAACATTTTTTTTTTTTTTTTTATATAATAAATATACTGTACTTACTACACTCAGATTGTGCCTTCTGCTATTGTTATTATCCAGTGGACCTATCTGAATAATTTCCATGAAAAAAGTGTGCAGATTAGAATGTCACCTGCTTCTCAAGCAGTTATTGATTTGTACAGTGCAAATTTGAAAAAAGTTCAAGGGTCTTCTATCTTTCCTGTTTCCGCAGAACCCCCAAAATAGCAAGCGTTTTGGCATCACCCTAAAACTGCAGTGGAAATTTAATGAGATAGTTTAACTATATACACTGCATTTTGGATCTTTTCAATGCTTAAAAACAAAGTATGACTCAAGAGGGCTGATTTACTAAAGGCAGATAGGCTGTTCACTTTGCAAGGGAATTTTCCCCAGAGCTTAGTGAATGAGGTGAAGCTCTGCTGACTTCCATCATGCAATCCTATGCAAGCAAAAATATTTTTTTTTCTCCTTGCATTTGGTTAGGTATTTTTTGCAAAGTGAATTTTCACCACATTCACTAAACTAAGGAAACATTCTCTAACAGAGCATAAATCTACTTTGAAACTGAACAGCTTGTTGCTGTAAAGCTTGCCATACACTAAAAAATATCAGGAACGTTTGATTTTCAAATCATTAGTTGAGTCAAAACATTGATCGTTTTCCACCGCAATGTTGAGAAAATTTGATGAATTAAATTAATATTCTTATGAATGTTTGTTTGAATATCTACTAGTGTATGGTCAGCTTTAGTAAATAGACCCCTTTGTTTCCTTTTTGGTTGGCTGGTACGTCTTTGATGTGCAGTGTTCAGCTGAAATAATGCACTGACAATTGTTAGCAAATGTGACAGAAATACATATGTCTTTGATGCAGGCAACACCTTTTATTACTTTAGTTCTAGTAGAAGATCTGAAAGGCACATACTCATTCCCTGTGTATATTAGTAGCAAAAGGAAACCTTACCCTTAATACCTATTGAGTTCAAAAGTAATAAGGAAGTGGGTTAAGCCCACCAGGGAATATTCGGTGACATGTATGCTGTTTCACTGATCTCTTTAGCAATGTAATATAGAGACAGACACACTTTAGAGAATTAGTGAAGGTACAATAGGTCAAAAGTTAGCAAAACTGTGGAATTCAAGGGGAACAGATAACATCATCAGAGCTTTTGGCCTTCTAGTCACGAAAATGGTACATAGGGGTACACTCTCAAACATTCTTTCATGGTGTTTTTGTTTTTTTAAAGGAAAAAAATCCCATTTTCATTATATCTTTAAAAATCTGTTGTCTGAGGCAAAGCATCAGGTTTACATAACTGCTGCCCTCCTTAGCTTTCAGTAGTCACATTTTATGTACTACCCTGCAATTAGGACTAAGGGGGAAAATCCCTGTTTTAAGGAAAGCTATAGAATATGTAATTTTCTTTCCTGTAACCACAGATTGGAACCATCTATGGCAGGCTTAAGTTCAAAGTTACCACTTACAACTTTTAACAGGGACGAGGACTTTCTCCCTTTCTTTATGAGACAGTGCTGGGTTCATTAAAGTGTTACTAAACCCACAACAGTAAAATCAGTCTGTATATGCAGTAAAGCATGCTTGTTATACTAACTAAGAAACCTAAGGGGTTAATTCTCCACATTGTGTAAAAAGGCTGTTTGATCCTGTTTTCCCTGATCCCCCCCCCCCTCTTCTTTTACTGTCCTCAATCCATCTGTTGTCGGAAAAATGTGTTACACCTCTTAATTGGGGAATCCAAAGAATCAATCATATTGTTCGTACGAAATGACGTATATGTCTGACTAAAATGACAACACCCAAATCATTGTGAAATTACTTGGGTCGTGACAGAGTATTTCTTTCCCTCTTTCAGGAGCAGGGACAATTTTCAACATTCACCATTGAAACTTGAATTCGGACGGTATCTACCAAGGTTAGACACCAATGTCCTTTCTTTTAATGTATAAGATATCGAAAGGAATTTTGTCCCTAAAAGGGGGAATCAGGATTAACGTCCCATCATGTATTTTACACTGATGACTTTCGATTCCTCCCGTCGTC
>BLSH010198946.1:813607-844616 GCA_018402905.1 Glandirana rugosa | reverse complement strand
CTGCTGCCCTCCTTAGCTTTCAGTAGTCACATTTTATGTACTACCCTGCAATTAGGACTAAGGGGGAAAATCCCTGTTTTAAGGAAAGCTATAGAATATGTAATTTTCTTTCCTGTAACCACAGATTGGAACCATCTATGGCAGGCTTAAGTTCAAAGTTACCACTTACAACTTTTAACAGGGACGAGGACTTTCTCCCTTTCTTTATGAGACAGTGCTGGGTTCATTAAAGTGTTACTAAACCCACAACAGTAAAATCAGTCTGTATATGCAGTAAAGCATGCTTGTTATACTAACTAAGAAACCTAAGGGGTTAATTCTCCACATTGTGTAAAAAGGCTGTTTGATCCTGTCTTCCCTGATCCCCCCCCCTCTTCTTTTACTGTCCTCAATCCATCTGCTGATAGCACAGAGCCCTAGGAGGCACTCTTCACATGCTCGGTTTGGTGTGTATTGCTAGAGAGTTTTTCTTTTTTTTGGGAGGGTGCATGTGATTGACACGGGGCAAATCAGCACTGTCCAGACAGAGCTTCAGGGGTGACGCAGCCTCATAGGGCAGTCAAAGGAGAATGAAAACTCCTCTTACAAGCTTTAGCTCAGCCAGACACTGATAGAAGTCACAAGAATGCTAAAAACTGTCGATGAGAAAAGGTATTTAGCAGTTTATATTTACCAAAATAATTGCATTTCCATTTCTGTGTACTGTGGGCAACCAGGTATAGTAAATGCAGGGTCCTGGGTTTAGTAACACTTTAAGTGGGCAGTGAGCACCAACCAGCACTGTCTCCACCTTTTCCCCATCCCAGATAGCAAGCAATTGGGATGCAAGTGTGAAAATGACTTGCTAAGCTATTACTAGATTTGCCAAGCTTTACCAGCTTGTTGCACAATTGTAGCAAGTCTGCATTGCATGACTCCAGATCAACTTTCTTTGCAAGCATTCTGCAAGTCTGCTGCAAGTTCTGGTTTAGCTATGTTGTGCAATAGTCATCCCACCACAGGGGTCAGTGTGGCTGAATTTTCATGCTGTAGACTTGCAGAGATCTTGCTGTAGACTCACCACTGCAACTTTGCTCTCGCTAGAGACTTACCATGCAAATTTTCTACAAATGGAAAAGTATCAACTAGAACATTTGCTTCAAATGTCCTGCAAGTGTACAACTTACCAGTGAAAATGTGCAGCAAGTTAACACGACATGCAATTCAACACTGCCACAAATCTGTGGCAAGTTATCATTGCTATCTGGGATATTTGTACATATGTATTTCTCTTCACTCCTGGAAGGCTAATTCAGCAGCAGGAGAGAGAAGGAAAAGGTGCACATTTGGAGATGAAGGGGGTGATAATTATGTGAACCTGTTGCTTTGCATTGGCAAAGCATAGGTTCACTTTAAGCCTTAATCATTAACTTGACCCTGTGCAAAGTTGATGTAGAAATGTTTAGACCTTTAGAAAACCTCTTTTTTCCACTTTGATGAATGCAGGACTTCCCCAGAAGCAGCAACGTACTACACCAGCTTCGTCAGTAAAAAACAACAGCAAACGGATAAAAGTTTTCCAAGCAGTTGGTTAAAAGTCTAATCCATGTAACACTGATTCTTTATGCCTTCTACACATTGGCTCTGGATTGGAGTGCTTACAAATGCAATGATGCAGTTAGCGTGCATTGAACTGAACAGCTCAATGTACACAATTCTGCAGCCAACACCTGCTTGTATGAACTGTTAGGATCCATAAGTAAACAGATTAATCACGTATCGAATATGACAATGGATGCTTCCTCTTATAACTGCAAGCATTTAACAAAATCATTTGGCTGTACAGACAAGTGTTTGCTGCTTTATAGACACCTCCAGCATATTATGCAACAGTGCATTAAACTTGAATGTAAAAAGTCGCTAGCATACACTTGGACTGTTTTTAAGAAAGGCAATTGAGTGTCCACACTAATTATAAGCCTCCTGCACTCTGTACAAATAGTTCTTTGTGTTTTTTTAGCTAAATACTTTACGCACATCTCTTTCAAACATCGCCTGCAGGAGTGGGGCATCATTCAAAGCTTTGCTACAGACAATTTGCTGCCCAAATAGCTGGAGGAGACAGCATTAAAAACATGACCAAGACTCCAATTCTTACTCAAACCATAAAAAATTAAAAAAGGCAAAAAACTGTTTTGGAGTTTCTTCTTATAAAACCCCATGATGGGATAGTGTGCACGAGATTGCAATTGCAAACAGAGTAGATATAGAAAGGTTTGTTTGCCTTTATTGGTAACACATAGTACTATTATATTCAAAACGTGTATTGCAGTCTAATTAGTCCCTGGGCCGTATAAATACCAGTTTCAGTAAAACAGCAATAACAATTATATGACCACATTGTAGTGCACATTCCAAAAACTCCACTCAAGAAACTTGTTCTGTAGAAACCTGGACATACTGTCTATGCTAGAGCTCATTTCTTTGTTAAAATAGAAATTGTCTATAATTTTAACTAATTTACTCCCATTCCTAAGTAAATGAGAGCATTTCTGTACAATAAATTGTAGAACCAGAAATACTAGTTCATCAGCTTGTTAGATTAATTAAAACGGAACACTGCAGCATTCCTATTCAATTGTACCCACATCCTGAAATTCCAATTCTTCACAATATGGGTTTGTTTTGTAAACCCGCTCCCCCCAGAAAGGTGCTAAATGTGCCAATGGAGGGGGGGATGAAGCAAACAAGTGGAGCTTCCCCTTTTGGATGGAGCTCCACTTTTAAACAGATTTGTCCACAATATTTAAACTATACATTACAACTCTGGAAATGTAAGGCATGCTATAGTCTGAAAAAATGACAGTAAACATCTGGTTCTAGTCATATATGAGAGCCAGCTCATGTAACTGTTTTAACATTTAACAAATATCTGTACACCTCAACGTAAATCCTGCTACAAGAATTTTGATTCCTTCCCCAATTGAGAACATTTATATACCGTAAATAGAATTGATATGCATAAACCTGTTTCAAACAGCTGTTTAAGGGCTTAGAAATTGGTTGATCTTTTGTTAAGCAATTTTTTGGACCAGTCATAATTTTTTTGCAGCAATCTACTTTAGCTTAAAGTGGATCTTCACCCTCCCACCCCCCAAATTTTTTTAACCCATTCTTGTTTGGGGGTCCTACACAGTTAAGATACTCACCCACCCAGCGGACCCAGCATTGTCCTGCTGAGATCCCCTTCTCTTCTGCCCCCCACTCAGTCCCCGTACCACCATCTTCTTGCTTGACATCATCTGGAAACTACTGGCTCTTCCGGTTCCAACTGGTGGCTCTCCTGATGATGAGCTGCTAGGCCAACCCCCTCCTCCTTTCTCAATAAAGGACCATGCCTTCTGGGATATGTGAAGTACATATCTCAGGTGGCACAGCAGGCAAACTGCACATCACTTGTCTTGGCGAGTTATGTGCATGGGGGCAGTCCCGCTGCCTCAGCAAAGGAATGCATTAAGTTAAAAATTATTTCAACTTTAGAAACACTTTAAAGCTTGGTCACCAGCTTGCCCCCGTACTCTGATTGGGATGAGTGTCACCATTGTACAGTGCAGTAGAGACTAAATATTTTAGAGGGCTAACAGTCCCTTTTCCAATGTGAATCCCACTTATCAGGAGTCTACAGAAGGCTGATATCAAGACAGACTCAGGAAATTAGGACAATTTCATGTAAAAATAAATTATTTGTAATGATTTGTATTGGATACAGAACTAGATTAAATGGTGATTTATATCTATCTGGAGATTAACTTTAAATATGATTTGGATGTTTGCAATTTGTGCCAGAAAGAAAGGTTAGTTTGAGGACACATTAAGGACCTTATGCTGCAACAGAAGACATCTGATGAATTTGGCTTGAGGATACTTATATCGCCAAAACACAGACAGAGAGACACTTTTTTAAATATCAAGTGGCAGAAATAAGCTTTCTGAACTGGTTGGGTGTTGCTATATAACATTGATTCTCCAATCATTTGAACCATGTGTTCACAGTGTCAGTGTTCTGCCAACTTCAGGAAAATATGTTATACTATACTGTGCAAAAGTTTTAGGCTGCTGTGAAGAAATGTAAGCAAGAATGCGTTCAAAAATATATATATTGTAATTGTATATTTTTTATTAATTTACAAAATGCAAAGTAAGTGAATGGAAGAATTTTTTTTAAATCAAATCAATATTTGATGTCACTAGCCTTTGGCTTCAAACAAGCATCAATTATTACACTTGCACACTTTGTACACTTGCACAAAGTCAGGAAATTTGTAGGATAGGTGTCAGGTGAATGATTAACCAATTATACTAAGAAAGCGGTAATGATCATCAATTTCATAAGTAGATTGAAACACAGTCATTAACTGAAACAGAAATGGCTGTGTAGGAGGCTTAAAACTGGGAGAGGAACAGCAAAACTCTGCTACTAAGGTGAGATTGTGGAAGACAGTTAAATGTCACAAGTCATATACCATGGAAAGACTGAGCACAATAAGAAAGATCTCTTCTAGGCAACGATTTCAATGCAGATTGGGGTTTCAAGATGTGCTGTTCAAGTTCTTTTGAAGAAGTAGGCAATGTAGAGGACTATAGACACAGTGATTGGCCATAGAAAACTCAATGTAGCAGATGAAAGACATATCATACTTACTTCCATTTGACATCAGCCATCAGCACAGAACTGGTAGAAACCTTTGGGACCCAGGTACACCCATCTACTATCCAGAGAACTCTGGCCAGAAGTGGAAGGAAGGAAGAAGGTGAAGAAAAATGGTAGCAGGTGCTCTGGGTCACTGAGTCAAAATTTGAAATATATGGTTGTAGCAGGAGGCAGTTTCTTTGCCGAAGGGCTGGAGAGTGGTACCATAATGAGTGCCTGCAGGCAACAGTGAAGCATGATGGAGGTTACTTGCAAGTTTGGGGCTGCATTTCTGCAAATGGATTTGGAGGTTTGGTCAATATTAATGGTGTCCTCAATGCTGAGAAATATATACATTTATCCATCATGCCATGCCATCAGGGAGATGTGTGATTTGCCCTAGATTTATTCTGCATCTGGACAACCACACCAAACATGCAGCCAATGTCATTAGGAACTGTATTTAGCGTAAAGAAGAACAAGGAGTCCTGAGAATGATAGTTCTCCCAAGATGTTTGGAACAGCCTACTTGCCAAGTGATTTCAAAAACTGTGTGCAAGTGTACCTAGAAGAATTGATGCTGTTTTGAAGACAAAGGGTGACACACCACATATTAATTTGATTTGGATTTCTTTTCTGTTAATTTCCTTTCCATTTTGTTAATTGATAAAAATAGACTATTAACTCTTTTATTTCTGAAAGCATTCTTAATGTACAGCATTTTTCCACACCTGCCTAAAACTTTTGCACAGTAGTGTGTGTCTGACACTTTGATTGTTTCTTTGTAAATTCTGTCAATTTTACAAGATCATTCATCATCTCTGTATTTCACTCTGCACGTCCACAGTCACCTGGAATGTTAAACAAATTTCAGATATTTGTGTTATCTTTAATGCATACCCTTCCGGTCAGTCCATGTACAATATTGCTGATAAATATTAAGTATTTGCTCTTCATTTGTTCAGATGCCCTTGGCACTTACATGCAGCAGTTGATTAACATTCAATTTATGGATCTTGCCCTGTCTTATGATTGTGCACTGCATCAATTTAGAAATATATTATAGTTTATTGTTCAGTAGTGTTAAATTGGAAAACAAATGTAGTTTCCAGGCATAATACATTTTGGTTACAATTTTTTGTTTATGAATTTTAGTTTTGCTTACAGTTTAGACCAGCCATTCTCAACCACGGTTCCGTGGAACCCTGGGGTTCCTCCAGAGGTTGCTAGGGGTTCCTTGAGCTGTGGCTGGTGAACCACATATTTGATGATGCCTATAAAGTTCAAGGTTCAGTACCACTTAGCAAAGCCAGGAGCATGGCACCAAATTTTTTTTAGCTGTCTTTAAAGTTGGTATTCTGAGCACCACTTTAAGGGGGGCATTCTTCCTATTGACCACCAATATAAGGGGCATTGTTCCTATTGAGCCCTGATAAGTTGGTTTTAGTAAGGGTTCCTCGAGACATGACATTTATTTTTGGGGTTCCTCTAGGGTTAAAAGGTTGAGAAAGCCTGGTTTAGACTCTATACGTATGTTGTAATAAAAAAATGATTTGTGAATGTGCCCTATAAAGTGTGTTTAGTAATATAGACTTGCAGCTCTTAACAGAACACTTTTACGTTTTAGTTCCTTTTGCAGAACATTTAAATAAATTCCTTAAAATGTACTTAATTATTTAGTTAGGTAAATATGAAATATTACATAAGATTTTTTCAAATCTGCCACCAGATATTAGGTGGCTGTGAAAACCCTGCATTGTGAATAAACCCTAATGCCATTGCCATTGTGGAGCTACCCTGATTTCAGTTAGACTGAGATGGTCAATATGTGATCAGGTAGTGCTGTACTTTTTTTTAGAACGATCAGAATTTTCCCTCAAACGCATTATCTTTGTTGTCCACAGTATGAAATATACACTATATTGTCAAAAGTATTGGGACCTACCTTTACACGCACATGGACTTCATGTCTTAGTCCGTAGGGTTCAGTATTGAGTTGGCCCACCCTTTTCCACTATAACGGCTTCAACACTTTTGGGAAGGTTGTCCACAAGGTTTAGGAGTGTGTCTATGGGGATGTTTGTTCTTCCAGAAGCAAATTTGTCAGGTCAGGCACTAATGTTGGACAAGAAGGCCCGGCTCACAGTCTAATTAATCTCAAAGGTGATCTATCAGATTGAGGTCAGGAATCTGTGCAGGCCAGTCAAGTTCCTCCACCCCAAACTCGCTCATCCATGTCTTTATGGACCTTGCTTTTTGCACTGCTCCAAATCATTTGGTGGAGGGGGGATTATGGTGTGGGGCTGTTTTTCAGGGGTTGGGCTTGGCCCCTTAGCTCCAGTGAAGGGAACTCTTAAGGCGTCAGCATACCAAAACATTTTGGACAATTTCATGCTCCCAACTTTGTGGGAACAGTCTGGGGATAGCCCCTTCCTGTTCTAACATGACTGCACATCAGTGCACAAAGCAAGGTCCATAAAGACATGGATGAGCAAGTTTGGGGTGTAGGAAATTGACTGGCCTGCGCAGATTGCTGACCTCAACCCGATAGAACACCTTTGGAATAAATTAGAGCGGAGACTGCAAGCCAGGCCTTCTTGTCCAACATCAGTACCTGACCTGAACGCCTAAACCTTGTGGTCAGCCTTCCCAGAAGAGTTGAAGCTGTTATAGCTGCAAAGGGTGGGCCAACTCAATATTGAACCCTATGGACTAAGACTGGGATGCAATTAAAGTTCATGTGCATGTAAAGGCAGGTGTCCCAATACTTTTGATAATATATATTTGTGAATTAAAGCCTGTATGGAGTTTTTCCAATGTTTCCAATATTCTGTTCTGCTTTATCCAAAATGTGCTTAGTGGACGCCTTTTTTTTTTTTTTTTTAAGCCCATTCACACCAATGCCTTTTTAACAAGTGTACACAAAATACCCATTTTTAAAATGGTGCTTGTTAACATCCATACAGTGCATATTTGATACATCTATGTGCATTAAAGTTCCTATTGATGACAATGGCAGTGCATGAATATGCATAATTGTTAACAAAACTTGTAAAAATGCATGAAAACATATACAAAATGGTGTGTATCCACCTATGCTTTGGATGGGGTGTGGTTAAAAAGTTTTTATTTTGCCATATGTGTCCGACTTACTTCCTCTCCAATAGACACAATAGAAAGTGAGAAGAATCTCTCCAAAGTAAGGGCAATTCCCTATTAGACAGTTGTCACTGGAAGTGTCGTATTGTAGGAGACCTCCCTAGTGACAGAGGTTCTTACCCTTGCCTACTTTATACAAAGGGAAAACAAAATGTTGGTTTTAGATACACTTTATTGTATTTAAGTGACCACAGTCAGTTGAACTGAAGAGTCCCTCTGTACCATTTATTGTTTAGTGTTTAAACAATGGTTTCTAGTAAGTACAATCTCTGTGGATACATTGTTACATTCACAGTGTTTGCTCTTAAGCCAATTGAGCTAAGCGATGTCTTATGGATATTAGACCCATCATAAAAAAATGATATGCTGAATTCACTACATTTTATCGGGCTGTGGAGAAAACATTATTTGTTTAAATGTCTGCCAGTACTTCCCTAGCTTAGTGTGAGATGGTTCTTATGCTAAAGATCTTTAATTTACCAGAACCCAAAGGCTGAAGTTTTTTTTTTTTCTTAATAACTCTCCAGAGCTCTTTTGAATTGTATAACTGTGTAGAGTATTTTTAGCCATGCAAAGATATCCACTTTCCCATCAAAATGGTTTTTGTGCACAAAACAATGAACATCTGTACTAAATAAAAAAAGTCCATATGGCAATTGTGTGGAAATATAATTTGGCATTTCTGACATAACGCATTAAGTCATTTTCTTGTTAAAAAGGTTCCTCTCTAGAGAATGTTTTATATTAAATGACCATGTTTTACAAGTATACAGAGATGTAACTATTTTCATGTTTGTATTTATTCATTTTTTTTTTGTATCTTTTAGTCAAAACACTGCTGGTTATACGTTATGGTATATGAAATGTCATCGCAGCTTAGAGAACTTTCATCCAAGCTCTCAAACACATCACAAAATTATATTATGATAGAAAGACTTTCTCTTATATTTCGAGAAATCAGGACATGCATCAATTTTGCTGAGCAACAGGTATCGTATCTATCAGCGCCTTGATGATAATAGTTTTCTCGCTTATTTTAATAAAAACTATTTATCAGTAACTTGTAACTTGACACACGTGTGACATTTTGTAAGTGTATATCCTTTATTTCATTATTACAAAAGTATGTCATTATTACAAATTATTAGTTTGCACGTTCACACATTATTATTATTGCTAGTAGACAACACAAATGATTATCTTTTTATCTATCTTCTTAATAAAAAATAAAAAATAAATAAAAATGAAAGAACTACTGTAGAACCACACAGTCTTCACCACACCCCAGAAAGCCTATATTAGTGTCAGAGACACAGTGAGAATGAAGAAAGAATGTCTTATCTTCATTCACTAATGTGTAAATTGAATTTACTGCCCAAAGGTTTTTTTTAAATAAAAGCTTGCTTGCCATAAATGTTGTATGAATTAATAAAGCATATTCTGTATTCAGAATTCATTGCTAGGTTTCAAATTTAAAAATATTACATTAAAGCATTTTTTTTCTTATCAACAGACTACTAATTGTTTAGTCGTTTTAATAGTTCTAAAATAAGAGTAAAACATTAGTGTGAAAAAGCCTCAGTCAAAAAGAAATAATTCTAGTGTAGGACAAAAATATATTTTCTTCCAAAAAATCAAGAGCAAGTTAAAGGGCCTCCCACAGAGAACAGAATGTAGCTGCAGGCGAACACATAATTGCTGGAATGAGCAGAGCATTCTTTCATGCGTGTGCAAATAGGTGAAAGAACTTTATCCAGTAGCAAAAATATGCCCCCCCGTCACGTTGTATGCATTATATGAACACTGTACCTAAATATTTTGCATTCATTCTGCAAAATTACACATGCTGAAAAATAGAATTACTGGCAGAGCTAGTGGTAGTTAGTCACATTCAACTGGACTTGTTCTGTAGACGTTTCATAGCTTAGCTAAGCAGATTTTTATGTTTTAAATGAGACCATTCACAGATATAATCTTGGGTGCTCATCAAGTGAATTAAGATAATTCATAAGCAAGGTTCTTCAGTGTTTACTAGCATTAGGGCTGTGTGTTGAACAGTTGTTCTTTAATTAAAAAACGTTTACTAAAGAACTATTAGTAATGTTACTGTACAGTTTTTTGTGATGTTTTACATTTTTTTCTATCTTAACAGGACTTTGTACAAGACTATTTAGACAATGTTTCCAAAGAGATGATATCCCCAAGGGATTTTTTTAATTTGGTTACTAAAACTATTTCAGTTTTCCAAGAAGTAAATAATACACACTTTGATGATATGTGTATGTTACCTACAAGTGACCCTATGGCAGGTAAAGTTTTATATCACATGGCTTTGTTTACTGAATCTCCTATGTTAATATCTCCTATTTTATGAGTTCAAAGTATAAAAATGTTTTTCTTATTTTTAGGAGACTCAGTTACAAAAGGAAGCATACATTATGCATCAAGTAAATTAAGAAATGGCAGCAGATCTGGTATGCACATTTCATGACTTATGCTTATGTGATAATTGTTATGCTATAGATTGATTAACTTGTTTGAGAAAGAAAGATTGTGCTTCAGTTTGAACACTCACAGAAATAGCAGAAAAAATATTTTTTTTACTATTTATTCGAATAGTTTTTTTAAAAAAAACACTTTTATTGACTTATGTTACTTTCAGACTTTTATCATTTTGCTGTTCCTTGTTTTTATTATTTAAAAAGGATAGATACTTGTTGAATAACCACTAGAGGGGAGCTCTAAGTGACTTATTGCAATATATCTATTACATAACAGGGCGATGAGCTATTGGTCACACAGAGAGAGCATTGTTTTCAAGGAGTCAGCTGACACAAAGGGGTTGATTTACAAAATGAAGCTATTTACTTTGGCATATGTATGCACACTTTGCAAAGTGAATGTTAGTAAGTAAGGTGACTCTATTTTTCCTTTGACTACCCCATTGTGCTAGCAAAAATCCTGCTTTTTTATTGTACCAGCATCAGGTTGGTGCTTGCGATATGGTCCATCTTTGTTGGCCAGGGATATCTAACACATATTAGCTATTATAGCATCTGTGTTCTGTCTCTCAGATAATACTAATTAATAATTGCAATCTGCCCTGGGCAAAATGACCTTTGTTGCTTAGGGCCAGTTCACACCAGAAGGGGAAAGGTATGTTCCATTTGCTTTTTCCCACACAGCAGATGAACTGCCCTTGCGATCTGCATGTGGATGCCAATGTATTGTTATTGGCACCCCAAATGCAGATCGCAACCAACTCACATGGTACCGCACTATCATGCAGTCTGATGCAGTGCATTTTTAAAACTGGTGTAAACACTACTTTTTGTGCAGTCTGGGCTGGTGCATTTTGTAGGCCAATCAAATGAATAAGTTGTTGAAATGCACCACATAGGAATGCACGGTAATCACAGTGCGAACCTTCAAAAAAGCAGGCTATGTAGTACAGTGGCCTAGACATGATTTAAGGCTCCAATAACATTACCAGTAAATCTTGGTATAGAATTCATCCTATATATCTTTAATTTATCAACATTACATGCAATACAATACAATTGTTGGACATCTTTGTATTGTTTAATAACACAATGTTAGAAGGTGAAAATCCACTTTAATACCCATGGGCTCCCAGTCTTTGAAATACTTGGGAAAGAGTAAGCTCTCCAAGTGGCTGCCACATTTCCCATTCCTCTCATTATATGCTGGATTCCATTAAAACACACAAGAATGAGCAAGCTAAATGAATTTGCCCCAAGACATATAAATTACTTATATTATGAAATGAAAAATATTCATTTATATGACACCATTCACAGTCATCAAAGTAAAAATTGAAGCTAGAAATATTTTTAACTCACTTAAAAGTGGTTGTAAACCTCAGATAATAAAGTATGAAAACGCATATCCTTCAATGCTGTGTACTTGTCTTTCTCCAAAGCTCCAAAGTGCCATTTCTCTCTGCTAACTGGTTCCTCTGTTATAGGCATGACTCAGTTCTGGCAGCTTTTCCCGACACCAAGAGTTAAAATGGTGACGGGGAGGGAGCTGCAGCATTCACTCTAATGTTTGCGACAATACCTCACATGTGTGGTGCGATCACTTTTTACATATGCATGCAGGACCTACATGCGCGTGAGCATGGGAAAACAGTTATTAATTTATTTTGATTTTAATATTTATGTTATTTTTAAAAATGACACTGTACCTTTCATTTTTTTTATTGAACGGTATTGCTATCACAAGGGATGAACAACATGAACCTATATGTGTACATGTCTATGTGCACGCTGCACATCCCACTCACAGCACAGAGAACCTGGGCTCACAGGGAGTCCTGGTTGGCCTCTGATTGGCTATCACAGTGATCAGTCACTGGGCAGCTTTCCCCTGTAATTTTTTATCTTTTTTTACATTGTATCTTTCCCTCCTTGTTGGGGAAAAATGTAAACAAACAAAAGTGTGTGTAAAAAAAAAAAAAAAAAGTAAATAGCTAGATCAAGGTTTGATCTAGGTCAGTGTTTGAGGTACAGGTTAGGGTCCTTATATTTTAAGTATGACTTTTTTAAAAAGCATTTTTAAATTAGTGTCAGTGTCAGAATAAAATAATAATTAAAAAAAAAACACCATGTGCAGTATGTAATACATACATCTTTTCCCATGTCTTATTCTTTTAAAGAGTACAGAAAAATACCTCTTGATCTACCAAACCAAACTCAGCCCCTAAATTCTATTGTGGACTGACAACATACAGACATAATTATGTCTGCCCTGCCAAATTATCTTTTGCTAACACAGGAAGAGTGCACATAACACAGGACAGCTCAGAATTTCTGACAAAATTAACATTTTGTTTTGCACTTATCAAACAGATTTAAAAAAAGAAACTTTAACCTCCCTAGTGGTATTCCCGAGTGTGGCTTGGGGTTAGTTTTCACTGGCAAAAGCAATAACCCAGAGCCACACTCGGGATTGCATGGCTGGATCCAGGCAGCGTTACTTACCTTGTCCCCTGTATCCAGCAATGTCCCCCTGCTGTGTCCGGGGGTTGTGTCTTCTGCCCGATTCACTGCAATGCCAGGCTTCGTTCCCTGCGAGTGTCGCGCCGCATGGAGACGGAGTCAGGTGGCAAATTCAAAAAGTGAAACACACACAACAAATACAGTACACTGTAATCTGTAAGATTACATTTCTGTATCAAATCATTTCACATCCCTTTTGTCCCTAGTGCTTTGTCCAGTAACCTTCATGCACTTTTATATTACATATGCCATTCTTTCTGCCTGGAAACTTTAGAATGTCCATGGCATCCAAAAAGCGTCCCTTTATGTGAAAAGTGTTTTTTGACCAGCTAGAACACAGTGATAGTAAATAAGAATCACTTGCAGAATTGAGCAATGCTGATTTGTGGGGAAATTTATCATCAGACACTGAAAGTGAGGACAGCAACAATTCTGCAACTGAGCAAATTCTGTGTTTTTGATTTGATTACATTATTGAATAAATGTTATTATTATTATATTATTATTTTTGATAATTATTTATAGATATTTATTATATTATAAATAAATAAATAAAATAAATAAAACGCCAAATTTCTATGCAAAACAATGTACCGGTTTTGAGATGCAAAAATCTGACATAATCATACCGCCAGGGAGGTTAAGTGTAATTTAACAAAGAAAGAGGGAGCAAATAAGAGAAGTCAATAGATAGGAGTCACATACACTTTAACCTCCCTGGCGGTAATCCCGAGTGTGGCTCGGGGTGGAATTTCAGTACCATTAGCGGTAACCCCGAGCCACACTTGGGATTGCATTGCTGGATCCAGGCTGGGTTACTCACCTTGTCCCCTGGATCCAGCGATGTCCTCCCGCGGTGTCAGCGTGTCTGTCCCTCCGCCCGATGCCTCTGTGTGCCGGGCTCCGTTCCCTGCGAGCGTCGCGTCGCACGGGGACGGAGACCGGCGGGAAATTCAAAAAGTGAAACACACAGTACACATACAGTACACTGTAATCTTACAGATTACATTGCTGTATGAAATCATTTCACATCCCCTTTGTCCCTAGTGGTTTGCCCAGAGCCCTGCATGCACTTTTATATAATATATGTCATTCTTTCTGCCTGGAAACATGAGAATGTCCATAGCAACCAAAAAGCGTCCCTTTACCTCAAAAGTGGTTTTTGATCAGCTAGAAAACACCGATAGTAAATAAGAATTATTTGCAGAATTGAGTGATACTGATTTTTGGGGAAATGTATCATCAGAAACTGTAAGTGACGACAGTGACAATTCTGCAACTGAGAAAATTTCAGTGTTTTTGGTTTGATTACATTATTGAATACATTTTATTACTATTACGTTATTATTTCTGATAATTATTTATAGTTATTTATTATATTATAATTTATGATTTCATGTTTCAAACTTTTTCATACCCGGGATGTCTACTAGACTCTGGTTTGGACAGATTTAAGTGAGTTATTGCTAAGAGTTACAGGCCTACAATATAAAACGCCAAATTTCCATGCAAAATAATCGTACCGCTTTCAGCACCAAAAATCTGAAATAATCATATCGCCAGGGAGGTTAAAGCAGGACTAAACCCTCCTAACCTTTATAACCAAGGAAGCTGCCATCTTGGCTTCTGTTTGATCTGCAGTTGTCTTGGTATTGTACATGTGATCAGTTATGACACCAGCCATTTGATGGCTTGATGGTATGGTTGAGAGCATCTGCAAGGGTTATTATTTGCGGCATGCTTTGAATGTAACTATTTTGTGAAACTGGATTAAGTTTATGGACATCTCTATCACCATGACTCTTCAGTTAAACTCAGCCAGCAAACTATTTTCTAACTGGTTCGGCTTAATCATTCTTGCCAACACCATTTTTCACAAAGTACCTGCTGCAGAAAACAATTTTAACATGTCAGTGAAGCACTTGAATTTATTGATATTTATATTAAGTATTCTAATGTTATACAGTTCAATAGGCAGTGTTCCATATCAGATTAACCTACTCCAAATATTTACATTGTTGCATATTCTTGTACTATACAGTATACACTCTACCTTTCACATTCTAAATAGAGAGACATTTGGTGTACTTTAGATACTTCAAAGTTTGTATTTTTTTCTTTTGCTTCTCTTTCTTACTTTACATCATACCTGGCAATCTTTTATAACAATTAATCTTATTTATAAAATATTTACACTGAATCGGAGTTGGAAAGGATGGAATGTAATGTCATAGTTGTATCTCCCATCTAACTGCTATGTTTGGTATTTCGTTTTGGTTCTGGTCCTTTTAGAGCGTCACACAGTAAAGCACATGTTGCATAAATGATTGCCTTTATTTCAGCATAGCTTTTGCTGTTTTTTACATTACAAATACAGTTCAACAGGAATAATACAGTGTATATACAGTCAATTTAATCATTTTTCACCAGGCATCAATCCAACAAATGTATATTTAGATCAGAAGGTGGGTGGATAGAGGAATATTAAGAACAGATAAGTCAAAGTGTAGACATTCCTGCTGACTGGTGACATCATTCCATAGACAAGTACTTTTACTTGCAGTCATTGTCCAGAACACTTCCTTATAAGTTCTTTCAAGATTCAAAATGACCAAAAAAGAGAGTAAGCTAAAATCACAACTTAAAGTGTATGTCTGGGCAAAAAAAAAAAAAAAAAAAAAAATCCCTTTAAAAATGCTGCAGGTACAAAAGAATACTTGTTAATCTGCCAGAAATCAGTAATCCCAACTTTTTGTTTGAGCTGGCAACAGAGCTCCTTCTCTGTAGCCAAGGACAGGCAGAGTCATAGGCAGAAGAGGTACATGCCTTGAGTACTGTTCTTCGAAGGGCACATATGAGATGGGAGCCTCTCTTGCTTTTTCAGCACCAAGTTAAGTGTTGCACTGTGTAGGACTGAGATGTCAAGTGGACAGCCCAATCCTGCAGATTAAACTAGGAGATTGTGTCTCACCTAGTGTAACTAGCGGTACTCCCCTCTGCGTTCAGTTGAAGAGCCGCCTGTTCTATATCAGTATCACTGGGGTTGATTTACTAAAACTGGAGAGTGCAAAATCTAGTCTGCAGCTCTCCATAGAAACCAAACAGCTTCCAGGGTTTATTTTGTCAAAGTTTAATTGAACAAGCTGAAGTTAGAAGCTGGCTACCATCCACAGTTGCACTAGATTTTGCACTCTCCAGTTTTAGTAAATCAACCCCAGTGTGTGCACTTGATAAACAGAGCACAGTGCTGGCTGTCATGGAGCTTTGATGATCACACAGGGAAAGCTGCATATTCCCCATGAATTTTTAGGACTCATCTATCAGTTTGACAGCCTGGGTCCTGTTTGCTATTGTATCTTTCATTCATAAATTACTCTTATGTGTAAATTTAAAAAGCCCCTTACTAGCCCTTAGTGAATCCTAATCTTTTATTCATCATTTGTAAATACACTTTTTAAATTTGCGTTAATTCATGATTGTAGCGCAAAATTTGAAAAAAAAATGTGTTGTACCAGAATCATGATTTTAATGCCATTATAGGGACAAATGCCAAAATAAAATTAGTAGTTAATCCTGTTTAGATTTTTTAACCCCAATACTTGCAGTTAACTGTTACTATTTTTCTTCAATCCATTTCCATGTTTTTTTTACCAATTCGACTGCTTGCCAACTGTCTCACTTAGAAATACGACGGCAAAGAGGCTTCTTTGAGCTGGATCGCATATCTGATATGCGATCCAGCACTTCCTAGTAAGGGGGCGCGTGCACGTGTAATTAGTACATTTCCTAAGTTAGACATTTTACAGCTTGTAAATCATTATATATACAATCTGGATACTCCATACACAATAGCAATGACATTAATGGCTATAATATTTGCTAAGACTTAGACGTATTTGTAGGTGTAACTCCGCTTTAAGTCATATGGCTTAACATAATATTGTGCATTACAATTCATACTTCCCTTCTTCTTTAATCAAACTAAACTGAACACCGACTGCAGAACGGGCCAATGCTGACCCTGCAAAAGCTACCTTGAATTCAAGGATTTACATAGGTACTGGGTGGACTTTTGGATATATTTGCTTCAAAAAATACCTTGGGCGTTTTAGAGTGTCAACGAGAGTCTATTTTCTTTCAGAATTTAGAAAACAGCTGTCTGTTATGTGGTTACCCTTTGCATAAACAAGGGTATCATTAAGTTGCACAATTTTTAGATTCTGCTACATTTTTTACATGATATCATGACATCTATTAACTGATTGCAGAGAAAGAGACTGTGCAGAGCAGTAAATGGATATATTAACTGTGTAACTTCAGATCATTTGGCCAGATTTTGATCATTTATGAATATGAATGTCTCAGTTGTACTTCTAGCTAAGTTGCTTTATCTCAAAATGTTTCCAGCAGGTGAAAAGTACGTCATTTGGTTCTTATCCAAAATGTGTGAACTGCCAAGCACAACACTTTTAAGAGCAAATGTTTACTTGAACTTACATTTTGGATATTCCTCATGTGATACCTTCATAGCACATAGGCCTTGTTAATAACACATGAGTACAGCAAACTACCTGTTGTAATATTTTAACTAATTTAGTATGCACAATTCATACTTTTGCTTCATTTATCCATGTGTATTGCAAATGCACTGATGTGTTGTTTTAGAACCCTCATTTAAATTCATACCTAAACAGGTGCTTGACAGTTGAAGATTAAAAGTTTGAATTTTTAGATGCAGTTGATGCAGCTTTTTGTCTCAGATGCATTGGGGTAAAATTTGTCTACAGTAAATGATTATGATTTTTTTGTTTCATATCACAAAGAACATAAGGCTGTAATCCATAGCGCCATGTTACAATCACTGAAGTATAATTTCAGAAAAATCTTAATCCCAATGATCATTAAAGTGGAACTTTAGCGAAAAAGAAAAGAAGAGTATTGTCAAATAGGCAGGATTTTAAATGCAGAAGAAACATGCTTCTGCATTAAAGTTACTTACCTGTTTGTCATTCCCTGTACAGTGAGCTGAGCACCCTCTGCTCATTGTAGAAATTTGTCAATACCAAAGCTGACTGCACTCCCTCACATGCACGGCCAATGTAAGCAGCCAAAGATCGAGACCCGGAAGCTGGCTGCCTGAAGATGGCAGCGGCCGATACGTTGCACCGCTGGATCTAGGGTGAGTATAATTCCACTTTAAATTATAGGATCACTTTATATTAACATTGACGTTATAAAAAATGTTTCATTTTCTGTAGCATTCTTATCTGTTATGTCAAAAAGTGTTTCATGAGAATCTGAAGATGTGCTTAGAAAGGCAAAGAGCAATGAACATAATGCAGTATTGCTGACATGTTGTATTGTAGTTTTCAAAGACATTAAATATTACTGGGATTTATTTACTAAAGTTGGAGAATGCAAAATCAGGCTAACTTCCATATAGAAACCAAGTAGCTTCCAGGTTTTATTGCCAAAATGTAAATGAACAAGCTGAGGTTATAAGCTGAGCCTGATTTTGCACTCTCCGGCATTAGTAAATAAACCCCACTGTGTTGCTTTTATTTAATCATGTAGAGTTAAATGGTGTTGTGCAGCAATGTACAAAAAATCAGTAACTCAGACCGAACTGATGACATTTTTTCATATTGCTTCATAGATGAAGATTACTCTGTGCACCTTGCTTTATTCTTGATTAAATATGCGTGAGCATTTTTTGTGTGTAGATTTCACTGCCATTTGACACACGAGCTCCTGAAAAAAAAAAAAAAAACACTGCTTAGATACGAGACTTTTTTCCATTTATTTATTCACATTGTTATATAAATTTTTAAGGATAACACCAATCATAATTATTACTTTTATTTACAGGGTATACAGGCCAAACTGATGATAGCAGCAGCAGTTCATCCTTACCATGGACTAGCATAGCATCTATAGCAATGGCCTGTACGGCCGCTGGATTTTTTCTTGGTGTAATGTTCTGGAAGGTAAGCTGTTCTCACTAAACATAGAATTTAATACATTCTAATAGTAGCAAAGGTAGTAATAGTATTATTATTTGAATTGGAAGTAGTATAGTAGCCTAGACTGTGACATACAATTTAGCATTACATAATTGGGCTTGATTCACAAAGCATTACACAAGCATAAAGATCTTTATTTTCAGCCATGTGACTTTTCAAATCTCATTACACTCATTTGAAAATCACTTTTTTTTAAATAAATATCCTCTTTCTAGCATTTTAGCTTTGTAAACTGAGCCTAATATCAAGTATCAGATTAAATAGCTATTAATCTCAACAATAGCATACATAAAATGTATTTCTTTTTTCTTTTTTCAGTTAAAACACCAAAGAAGATCAAATAATGAAGTATCTGAAATGCACACTGATCAAAGAGACTCTAACGAATTAAATGAGTATGTTTTTTTCTCCTTTAATTGACTACATACTGTCTGCTTCTAAGTATAAAATGGTCCTTGATAGAGACACAAATGCAAGGAGGGGAATTTACTAAGACTGGGGCAGGCAGAATGTGGAGCAGCTGTGCATGGCAACTAATCGGCTTCTATTTTTTCCTATTACTTCTATGTTTTTAACTGAACAAGCTGAAGTTAGAAGTCAATTGGTTACTATGCACAGCTGCTCTAGACTCTGTCTACTCCAGGTTTAGTAAATTCCCCCAGGCAGGGTGTCATAATTAGAGTATTGGCAGATTTGACAGTTAACTATCCATACATGAAGATAGGTTGTCCCTTATGTAAGAAAGTCCTAGGTATTGAAATCTGGACTTTCCATTTAGGCCAGATACAATACATGCTAACATGAATGTAATGTATAATCATGACTACGCTCCTCTATGGCTGACCCAAAGCTGCCCTAATGGAGCAGCATACATTTTCATATATGAAATATGCTGTACACAAAACCTAATAAATCTTTAAACCCAAGAAGCCTAATTACTGTTCATTAAGGGTTCTTGCAATGTTACTGCTGGTAAAAAAGCAGTCCCATTATGACATAAAGGGGAGGCATGCCAGTTCCTACATGAGCCCCGATGTTGCATGATATTAATAATACTTTATTGTTAATGTAACAGCTTGATTGTATATGATGTAATCAATACCTCTGCAGTATTTCTTGGTTAAAAGGTCCTGTCAAATTATACACAGAATGACAAATGTGCAAATTCAGTAAAAAATAGGATTTCCCCTTCCCAGCTGTATATGTAAACTGATGTCTAACACTATAAAGTCAAAGCATATTATATGGGCTATTTATATCATAGTAGACTACAAATGCGTGTAATGTTTTGGAACAATGTTTTGTCTTCTGTATGAACTATAATGTAAGTTTTCAGATGCGACTCAATCTATTACCCCTTCACTTATTTCCATTGAACAGGGCTTTATTCAGTGATTATTCAATGAAAGTGTATCTTGAATACTGCAATAATGTGTATGTTTAAAGGGGTTGTAAAGCTTGTGTTTTTTCACCTTAATGCATTCTATGCATTAAGGTGAAAAACCTTTTCTTTTGCAGCAGCCCCCCAGGCCCCCCCCCCCCGTTTACTTACCTGAGCCCAATCGTTCCTGCGCTGGGGACAAACCTAGCAGCTGGATAGATTGATAGCAGGGGCGGGGCTGAGTCCCGCTGTCTGTGGCAAGGGACGCAGCAACAGGAGTATGCCCACACGAGTGACCCCAGGGAAAGGGCTTTCCTGATGGGGCACTCGAGAAGAGGAGCCCAGAAGCACCGCTGGGGGACCCCAGAAGAGGAGGTTTAGGGCCACTCTGTGCAAAACCGCTGCACAGAGGAAGGTAAGTATGACATGTTTGTTATTTTGGTTTTTTTTAATTGAGCCTTTAGTATCACTTTAACTTAAATTAGTATATTAAAAGATTTTCTATTTTTTTTTTTTAGCATGCTACATCAGACAGCGAAAGAAGTTTCTATAATTTAAATATTATTTCAGCAATTCCCAGTAAGTATTTTTTTTTAATTATTGTAAGATAATGTGACATTTTGCACATTAATCTGATATTAGAACTAGTTATTTTTAGTTAGAAGTGTCACAAATAAACTATTAAAACACTGGTCACTGACTGTTTACCAGCTTACGTTTTGTATAATATGATCAAATAAAGCTTTGTGAGACCTGAGTCAAATCTAGATTTATTAAAGTTAGTTTGCTTTTCTGTTCCATTTACAAATTATGGATTGAGATAAAAAAACTTCCCTCCAGTCCCTGATTCTTAAGACCACAAATTCAAGTAACTTAGATCAGAACAGAACACGTTCATTAAGGTTGACTTAATCGTAGTCCAAAGCCTTCCAAATTAAATATTTCTTCGGGAAAGCTTTGTTGTTGTTTCTTTTGTCTATATGCATATATTTTGTATGTACATATACAGAATATATATATATATATATATATATATATTCAGTACATATATATATATATATATATATATATATAGTAATAAAGTGACAAAGCAAAATTATCTGTAAGCAACATTGATGTATCTAATTGTTTTAGTTAAAATTCACACTTAAGATGAACCAAACAGTACACATCGGCATTGCTAAAATAAATTATTTGAGTAAAAGAGTACTCTTTCCTAGTCATGAACTAAAAAAAAACATGCTACTTGCAATTGTGACCGTTGTGGACAAATGATCCCACTGTGGATGACTACCTGAAGGACTGTGAGTGCTTCACATCCTTAAGCTTGCCATATACTGTAACAAAAGAAATTTACTGATTGCCCCATTCACACTAAATGGTATGGATGGAGGAATCTCAGCTGCAGGCTGCATCTGATTAGAATACCCAAACAGTAGATGCTTCTGATTGGATGCAGCTGCTGTTTGCCCAACAGTTTTCCACCTGGCTCCTTTGATTTTCAGTCCAGGCCAGGGATTCCCTAGGTAGTGAAGCCAATATGGCACCCTCAGGCTAAAGGCAGCTTTAATAATTTTGTTCTCATAGGTTCTCTTTAAGAACAGTGCAGAACCATCTGTACTATAGTGCAACAGATGGTTCTGCACTATATACTGCAGTAAACGAAAACAAATAGCTTAGCAAGGCACAACTACTTGACAGATTATATTGTCTTCTGTTTTTTTTTTTGTTTTTTGTTTTTTCATTTTAAACAGTGACCACTAAATTTCCTTTATACCGTTATGTAAGAGGTCATATTGTACTCCCTAAAGCCGCATAGCTTTCATGCATGAGCATATGTATTATATGTATTATAAGTACTTTTGATGTGATATTAGTTAAAGCTGTATCACTTCTCATGCAGTCTCTTACAGACAGCCCACTTCTTTTAATGTGTGACGAAGATCATAAGAGAATGTATTCTCGCTTGCCCGCCAGCATTTAATATGTTTGGTGTTTTGTTCTTGATTATGTATAATGCGTTAATTTAATCCACAAACTTAATTTAAGAAGCACACTGTGGCATAATCCAGTATATTAAAATCAAATGCTTGATGATCCACTGTATAATTCAACAGGACATTTAAATAAATAGTACAAAGTTTGTCAAATGTTCTTTTTCCAATTAGAGTAATATTATTATTCCTAAAAAATCGAAAGCTATTTTTGTCTTCATCTAAAAAAGGATCTTTGGGAAATAGTGCATCTGACTTCAAAATTCCTATTGCAACCCAGTGCCATGTAAGGATGACTTTTATGCTAATAAAAGCTGAAAAGCTAATATTATCAGTAAGCATTAAATAAATTGCTTTAAAAAATATTGATTGATCTGTATAGAACACAGTTAATAGTAATTCAGTGTGTATCTCCAAGAGTGTTTGGGCTGTAAGAAAATTACATTCAAATGGACAATGCATTCAATAGATGATAAAAAAATCAACCAATTCCTATTCTCCAACTATAAAGCAATTTATTTTAATATATATTTAAATACAGAAAACTATACCTAAGCAGGATACATATACCCAGCCTTCCTGGGAGACACCAAAATGTGGGAGATATTTGCAATGTATTGGTCAGGCTGACAATTAGTTGTACAGCCAGCATGCCAATACTTATACAATCTGTTTGACTCAATGCATCAGATGTGCATTTTGGCCAAACACTGGGCTACTGTCAGACATTTAGAATTGTTAACCTATATAAATTAAACAACATGCTGTAATTTCACAATATCACAAGAGCTTGCAGTAAATTAAACCTAATTTCTTAATACACAAAGGCGTATTTACTGATTACGTTCACGAGCAACCCCTAGCTTTTTCTCCTTCTGGATTGTTAATCTGTGTTTAATTTACTTTTGCAGGTGACAGCACTATGTTCACATTTTATCTGGAGCAGTTGAAAAGACTCTTTTATTCTTGAGCTGCAACAAACTTATTAGGACTCCTTTGTGATACACATGAATTTAATCTTTGCCCTGATTTAACACAGCCTACAAGAGTAAGTGCTTCATGGGACTGTTTTGTGCAAGGTGACACTGTTTCCTAAAAATAAGAGCTCAGCTTGTAGGACATCTGCGATCATAGGTTACAGAAGCATAACTACGGTAAAAGTAGTACAGGGGAACTCTGAGATCAAAAGACTATCCTGTCAAGTTGAAAATGAAAAATACCTTTTGGACTATCAAGTAACAAAAATTTGGAACAATCCAGTGGTTCCTCATATTTCAGCACCAAATATACTGTAATTCAATGAACATCTTTGGAATTCAACACTCCCACTGATCCTTCTTCACATTGGAAATTGTTTGATGGAACAACATCAGCCAACGACAGTAGTGTGAAGACTCTTCATAGCAAGTCATCTATAGGATTTAAAGGATCATTTCCTTAATAGATAAGAACAGTGCTTCTCCTACCAGCACAAGAGTCAGGATATATGCATATATAATTTTTTTTAAGTTCACATAATAAATATATTTTTTTATAATGGATGCACATTTCTGTACATAAAGTATTATAGTACATACCACTTACGTTCAGTTGGTAATTATGATAGCTAAAGAGCCTGGTAGGCATAAATTAATAAAATCACTATAAATAATATGACTAGAATATGAATGGCATGATCTGTTTAACTCCATTAGTGAGCTACAGAGTGCTGAAGTCATGCAAAGAATGCTCCACCAATAATTTTCCCTCAGTAAAGTATCATGGAAAATTAATGGTGGGGCAGGGTGACAAGAAGAATGTAAGAAAAAAAATATAATTTTAGTTATGCCTTGAATGGCATAATCAAGTGGTCTGTATTTATATCCAAGTTTAAATTATTTATTGCAACCATTTACTATAGTAGAAATTATGATCTTAAATACTTTATTACAAACCTGATGTCATATCATAAATAATTAATCTTACAGCATATGCCAGTAGTAACAGGAGTGCTTTGTTTGGAATCTGTTAACACATTCTTCTTCCAGTATTTGCTGACACTGGCAGAAAATAATGGTAATCCTAATACTCCAACTTATGTTCATTTTATTTTCGGCTACATCAATTATATATTTTCTAAATGTGAGATCACTGCATTCATGAAAAGTGTTTGTTTGGATATGTGAAATGTATGCGTGGGCTTGATGTATTTTTTGTCTTTACCATGTATATAATCATGTTTCTCATCTCTAGATCTGTTAACATTTAGACAAATGAAACAGTTTACTTTTTCGCTAGGCAAGTGGTATGGTTGGGTACTTGTCACACAAGCCATAGGCTTGCCCCTAGTGTGGATTCTGCATTTCTATGAAGGTGGCTCATTTCTAATAACTTACATGTTAACATTATTCATTGAAAATGTATAAACTGTGTATAACTGAATATTATTTTTTTCTTAATTTTATAATTAAAGCAGGGTCAGCTTTTATATAAAAAAAAAACTAGGTCTATACATTTTATCTATGTATATCACATGTCCGTGAAATTGTGGTATATGGCGTAGTAAGAAAGGTTATTCTCAGTTTATAATATTAAGTATTAAAGCAACAAAAGTCCTAATACTTACATCTGCTTCAAAAGTGTGAGGTCTCTCAATGGTTCCAGCATCTTTTCCTTGGCTTTTTACGGGTGTTGGTCTTCGCCATCTTGATTGGCTGGCACGGAATGACATCACTCCACATGTGCAGGAATGCAGTCATCCTGGCTCGTAGGCACTGTGCCAGAATGCAAACTAAGCTGTGCAGGAACAGGCAGGTAGGTTTTTTTTTTTATTATTGCAGAAGAGACAATGCACGTCTCTTCTATAATAAAGAGCCTGCCTGCCCATAGTTTTTTAAATTAAGACTTTAGTTCCACTTTAAGTCAAATTAACAGTAGGAGATACCGCCTTCAATTACTTGAGCAAAAGATCTTCATCTAAATTAAATATTTAATGTTCAATATGCTTGCCCAGCTAAAACAAAAGAACTTCAGATCCAATTTGGCAGAAAGTCTTTGCTTCAAGGCATACAGTGTTTGGGATTATTCTGTGAATGGCTGCTACCTGGTTTAAGAAAGTATTCAACAGGTCTGAAATAGTATACTAGAGCTGTAATATGTCTCCCCTTACTGTAGCTGTTCAACAACAAAGACATAAGGAACATAGGGTGTTTAATCAAAACAGTTTGTTAGAAATAGGCAAAACTACTCAAACCCAGAATGGTCATGTATACAGTTAACAAATAGCCACTTTGTCCTTTTGAGTCTCCAATGGACATAAATTACCAGTGATAGTAGGCATAATTGATCTCCTATACTTGTGTATGTGAGTAAAAATTAGGGGAAAATTTACAAAATTTGACAAATAGCCCCTTTTCATTCAATATGACCATTCATTTCATACCTAAGTAATGATTTTTGTGCAAGCAATTTGCATAGTGTGTATTTGTTCAATACATCAAGGCAAAGACACTAAATAAAAAGATACACATCATTACATAGCATTGATACATAAAAGTAGGATATATTGATTTTTAAAGATGCATTTGGGGGTGAACTATACCACTGAACATAAGGTAACCTTTTATATTAAATAGTACAAGAAAAGTGCAGAAAAACCACATTCACTTTATACAAAACGGGTCACTATAAGATATAACATTTTCAGTGTCATAAAACTCTTCGCCAAAATACACGGGGGGACATTTATCAATGCAGTTAAACTGTCACAGCAGGTGTGCTATTTAAACACAAGTGCTATTTGCACCTCTGTGACAGATCATTTGCAATTGCTGCAAAAGTTAGTGACGCAGTGTGATTATTTCACACATTATTTTAAGCAAGTTAGATTGTGGAAGAAAATGGTATCAGATCTGTCACAGAAACAAAAAATGATATGGACCAGTTTTTAAAATGGTGCACCTTTATATGAATGGCGTAGATCAGCCTTTCTCAACCTTTTCTACACAAAGGAACCCTTGAAAAAAGAATTCTCCAGTCTCGGGGAACCCCTGCTAAAAATTAAAAATCTAATACTAATGATACATTAGTGTGATGGTTAATGGGAAGAATGCCCCTTACACTTGTGGTCATTGGGAATAATTACCCCCTTACAGATAGCTAAAAAGATAAATTATGTTAGTGGGAATACATCTGAGAGGTAGAAATTGACCATTGCTCAAAGAACCCCTAGCAACCTCTGGAGGAACCCTGGTTGAGAAACCCTGGTGTAGATAGATAGATAGATAGAGATGCTTCTTGCAGGCTTAGCCCCTCTCCTTGCTCTCCAATATCCCCCTGCTCATTCCGTGCCCTATCTCCTGGTTTCTGATATTCCACTGCAGCAGCCCTGGCTTTGATCTCTGGCTACATGCAGCCAGAGATCAAAGCCCCTATCCTGAACCCTATCTCCACAGGCAGCAGTCCAAAGCCTAGAATAACACATCCCTGACTGCATGCTTTAGCAGCATGCAGCCAAAAGTTCAAAGATTCCTCTGTGGACCCTTGACTCATCCTATCTCCCTCAGAGATCTCCCTTTGTAAAAATGATTGCTGGCAGCACGCTATTGCAATGTGTAGCCATCAGATCAATGGAAAACACCTAGTGTGCTGCTTCCAGCAAGGTGCTTGACACTTGGGGTGCTGGGCTATCTGCTCGTGCCTGAGTGCACAGCCCCCTGCTTGCACCATAGAAGCTACACAACAGCTTCATTAGCCTATTGTAGTAATGAGGTTCTGCAAAGAAAAAACACAGTATGTCAGATTGAAAAACTTTATAGCATCTGTGACTTAACTGCCTTACAAAATGCAACAGATTGCTAAATAAGATGCACATATGCAACACTTTATAGTTATTCGGCAGAATAACATCCACAAAAACTGCAACAATCGTGATAAATGCCCCCCCAACAGTTGGTTATTACTATATAATTTATGTTCAGATTTTTCTAAAAAGAAGAAGTTTGTGTGCATACTTCGTCAGAGATGAATTAATGATTTGTGTGTGAAGTCAAGCAAACTAATAAAGAAGCATGTTATGTGCAGTAATTACTGAACAAGTACTAGAACAAACACTGTCTGGTATACTATTAAATTATTAAATTTCCATCTTAAATTGGACTGCCTAAAACTCATAACATAGTAATTGGCAACACTTGCATTAGCATACTAAGTACATAGGAATAAAACTTTTAGGTCTCTGACCTTTCTACCTGGGCATTAGACAAAGATTTGGCTAAACATGCATGTTGGCACATCTGTTAAATTTGGATATCTCAGACCTAAGCCAATTAAAGGAGAAGTATAGCCAAATCTATTTTGACTGTACTTCTCCTATAGATCACAGGCGTGCAGTAAATGTACTCCTGTGACCTGTTTTCAGCAGACAGCGGGCTAAAGACATCACACACCAGTCCAGGCTCTGAAAAGATCCCAACCATATGGTCAGGATCCACCCAGGTGCCTGTGTATAGGACTAAACTGCTGCTGAGAGTCTGAGCCAGCTGCTCCTGGCCCTTCCCCCCCCTGACCTTCCAGTGAGTGCTGGAGGGGTAGAGCAGAGAGCCAGTGATTGACAGTCACCAGCTCTCTGCAAGCTGAAACCTAAGAGATGAGAGATTTTTTTATCGCTCGATTCTCAGTCTTAGAGGCGGAGGGGGACAGCTGCAGCTGGGATGGGTGCTGCAGTCATCTAGGTGAGTATAACTGTTTTTTTTTTTCTAAAGCCATACTTCTCTTTTAACAGTAAAGAAAATCATACAGTAACCTCACATAATGAAAATATTGGTATGGAATGAATTTTCCAACCTACCAGATCAATATCCAAATTAAAATCTAATGACAAAATGGTCATATTCATCACCAAAAGGGACAATTAAATCTGTGTTTGTATGGTCTCCTACATGCTCAGGATGCAATTTTTTTTATTCCTTCACAGTACTAGAGCATTTGCTGTATCAAGCAAACTTAATGACCACAAAGGGTTTGATAAGTCATAGATCTTTTGTCACTACTAAAGTAATTTCTGTGACATTTATAGCAGTTACAGGGGGGCAAACCAATGCAAACAACATGCTTGTGCTTTACAACTAAAAAATAATGTCTTTGAGGTTGGCCAGTAATGCTTATGTTGCTTATGGTCCAAAAAGAGAGATGTACCAAAATTGGCAACCTAGAGTTGTCCCTTGGAAGCAATAATGAACTTCTGCTTACTCTCACTTACTGATTTCCCAGCTGGTTGGGAAATCTTTGTGCAACGTGTCTAATCCTTACCTCTTCTCAATTACAAGAAAAAATTAAAATGCATGTATGAAAAAATATATATTTTCGGTACATCTTTTCATTAAATATACATTTCCTCCATGTTTTGTCTCTTTATAAATGCTGCAAGTACAGAATCACATCTGCCTGTGCACAGAAACTTGGGAGTGCAAGGGATTTATGGCAGGATCATCAAGTATTCTGTACTTGCAGCATTTATAAAGAGACCAAAAAACGAAAGACTTGTTATCAAGCCTGCTAGGTACACATCGGTAAAGTACAGAATGCCTCCTTCAATATTATGGAGATAAGGAAATGGAGTGGTGTTCTGTAGTTCAAGTCAGGCACAGCAGCCTAGGGTGATAATACTGCACTATACTTCACTATAGACACAAATACAGTGAGTTCGCATTTTCAACCTAGGACAGAAAGTATGTTGCCAGCAGGATCACCAGGTGTAAGCAATGGAAAAAAACCAAATGCAGCCATGGTAGCTAATAACTGGTAAGCTACAATACGTCACATTTTTATTCTTGGGTCCAGTTGTATGTGCACTATGTCACTGTTCAGACAATTTGACCATCGTTGCACTGCTTACAAATACTAATAATAAATAATATTAAATAATAAGACATATGTTAATTACTTACAAATATCGAGTCATACGTGAACCTATATGTTTGGCCAAAAACAGACATCACATTATCCATTCTTTTTACAATAGCTCCTTGAAATTGATGACTTCAAATACAAAAATATGAATACCAATGCAAATAAAGTTGATTGGGATTAACTGTTCTGTCTTATACATGCCAAGCCAAAGTTGTAATTAAGTACTGTCATAAGAGAAGCAAACTCATAAACATGAAAAAAAAATAGAAATCAAAGAGACGTTTATTACATTTTGATTAAACATTTGTGCATTTGGCAGAGTCGCCACTTGTCAGGGGGTTTTCATTTACTAGAACAAATACAGCTTACAAGGAAATTACTTAAATTGATATCCAAGACTGAAATAATAACCAAAACTAATGAGAAATAACCAAATGTTGAAACTGCAGACAGGGCATGGGTTACTGAAACAATCTGTGATTGTCTTTTCCATGTTAACTGGTATACAGGAGTGGTGAGCAGGACTTGATAAAAGGATGATATACTAAAAGGCTTATAGTAGTCACGTATGTTCATAGAAGCACAAGAACAGTAGCATAGCTGCAGTTATCCAGAGCACCACTGGCTGCACCTTTTTTTACTGCCAATATACTGCCCTCTTTTTTACTGCTAAAGTTACATTTTTTCTTCAGAGTACACCAAAAATAGAGGTGCTGGTCCCATCCTCCAGAGTACATTGCTTTGGATATATGCAGTGAGCGCCCCCCCCCCCGTGCATCATTTGCTGTGGGTCATGTGGTCTACGAGAAATGACCCAGGAAATATATTAGAGTGCCATTGCATTTTCTATTAGCCTACATCAGCTGTTCTGCTCATGGGATATGACGGGCACTTTTCTATTTGAGCTTTGCACACTATTTAGAAAAATGGAAGTGCTGATGCAAGTTGTGACAAAAGAGGGACAGATCTGTGGAACAAGTGTTGTGACCGCACTTCTATTACATTGCTCAGGAGTCCATAAACCTAGAGTACTCTTGTGCTACCTGATTCTTACTTCATGCAACTTTTCTATATTTTATTTGAACTCAGTGAACCTGTATTTGATTCAGTTGTATATTTTTTTACACTTATCCCAATTTAGAAATTACTTACTAAAGAAGTTAAAAACCCACATACTTCAAACACAAAATCATTTGCAGGGAATGTCTATTGGGTGATTTCTGATTGGGTTTGAGTGATTTCTGATTGGGTGTTTGAAGTAAACACTGTCTAATTGAGTCACCATAAAATTAGCATTTTAGTAAATCCATCTTATGATCGTTACAACAAAATAAATCTTGATGTCAAGTATAAAAATCTAACCCTATAATGGTAAAAACACGTCACCATGGCAACCTCACTAAAAAAAAAAATCTATTTGTAAGATGTGATCACAAAAACTTTTTGTTTTGTGAATATCTGAATTTAAAGGACAGATGAATCCACCAATAAACTTTGCACAACATTTTACCTTTTTAACTTTTACATTTATTATCTATAAGTGTTTTGTTTTTCAAAAACACTAGTGTAGAATGTTTATCTAAAAAAAAAAATCACTCCAACGGTACCACTGCACAAAAATGGTAATATCCCAATCTAAAAATATGAACTGTAGTTCTAAATAAAACAACATTGCTAGTATTCTACCTAAATGATTTTACGATTAAAATACCACTGAGTTAATCTGTCACAAATGAAGTTTGTGGGTTAGTCTTTAGTGAGTTTGGGTTAGTCTTTAGTGGGTTATCTGTAAGGGACGTTTACTAAAACACAAACTTCATACACCCAAAAATTGAAGAAATCATTCATTAAAGATTTAACCCTATTCACAT
>BLSH010198946.1:792027-803932 GCA_018402905.1 Glandirana rugosa | reverse complement strand
GCATCTACATTGCTGGTTTAAAAAAAAAGAATAATAAATAGTGCTACATAGTACATTTGCACCTTGCTGTGGATTTCTTGCACAAAATTAAAAAGTGCGTCTACATTGCTGGTTTAAAAAAAAGAATAAAAAATAGTGCTACATAGTACATTTGCACCTTACTGTGCATTTCTTGCACAAAATTAAAAAGTGCGTCGACATTGCTGGTTTAAAAAAAAAAAAAAAATAGTGCTACATAGTACATTTGCACCTTGCTGTGCATTTCTTGCACAAAATTAAAAAGTGCATCTAACATTGCTGGTTTAAAAAAAGGAATAATAAATAGTGCTACATAGTACATTTGCACCTTCCTGTGCATTTCTTGCACAAAATTAAAAAGTGCGTCGACATTGCTGGTTTAAAAAAAAAATAAAAAATAGTGCTACATAGTACATGTGCACCTTGCTGTGCATTTCCTTCACACAATTAAAAAGTGTGTCTACATTGCTGGTTTAAAAAAAAATAAAAATAGTGCTACATAGTACATTTGCACATTGCTGTGCATTTCTTGCACAAAATTAAAAAAATGCGTCTACATTGACGGTTTAAAAAATAATATAAATTTGTGCTAAATAGTACATTTGCGTCCAGAATGAGGAGAGCATCAAATAAGGGACGTGGTCGTGGTGCTGCTGGTGTTGGTGAAGCTCCTGTTGCAAGGAGAGGACATGGTCAATCTGTGCCAGGTACACGCACAAGTGAAACAAGTTCCTCAGGTGCGAGTAGCCGACAGAACCTTCAACGTTATATGGTAGGCCCGAATGCCGCTCAACGAATGGTGAGGGCAGAACAAGTAAAGGCGATAGTAGATTGGGTGGCTGACAATACCTCCAGTTTCTTCACATTGTCTCCCACCCGGTCACTTGCTGAAAGCTCAGAGTTGACACCTGAACCCCTTAGCCATCTGTCTTTCACCTCAGCCCCTTGTAAATCAGCCAAACAGTCTGAGCCCTAAGTCATGCAGCAGTCTCTTATGCTTTTTGATGACTCTGCTTGTGTGCTTTCTGTGGGCCATCCACATAGCCCTGCCCCAGAAGTGGAAGACATTGAGTGCACCGATGCCCAACCACTTCTGTTTAAAGATGATTACATGGAAACACAACCGCAGCACGTCTCTGATGATGACGAAACACAGGTGCCAACTGCTGCGGCTTTCTACAGTGTGCAGACTGACAAGGAGGGCAGTGGTGAAGAGTGGGTGGAAGATGATGTGGAGGATGATGAGGTCCTAGACCCCACATGGAATGAAGGTCATGCGAGTGACGTGTGCAGTTTGGAGGAAGAGGTGGTGGTCGCACAGAGGCACCAGCACAGCAAAAATGGAAGCAGGTTGCAAAAGCAGAGCGACCGTCCCCTAGACAGTATGCCTGCTACTACCCACCGCACCCAGGGACCTAGCACACCAAAGGCAGCTCAAAGGAGTTCCCTGGCATGGCAGTTCTTCAGACAATGTGCTGCCTACAAGACACGAGTGGTTTGCACGCTGTGCAATCAGAGCCTAGAGCGAGGCATAAATGTTCTAAACCTGAGCACAACCTGCATGACCAGGCATCTACAGGTGGAATAAGTACCTCAAAATACAAGAAAGGTCTCGGGCTCCTCCTGCTTCCTCTTCTGCTGCTGCCTCGGCCTCTTCCTCCACCTCTACAGTGCCAGTGTCACCTGCCACCCAGCAAACAGAAGATGTGACAGCAATGCCACCATGTCCACCCCCGTACCCAAGCATTTCCACATGGTCCCATGGAAGCTTACAGCTGCCCATCTCCCAAACACTGGAGAGAAAGAGGAAGTACCCCCCTACCCACTCTCAATCCCTGGCCCTGAATGCCAGCATTTCAAAATTCCTGGCCTTTGAAATGCTGTCATTCCGTCTGGTGGACACGGACAGTTTTAAAAACCTTATGACGGTGGCTGTCCCACAGTACATTGTTCCCAGCCGCCACCACTTTTCAAGTCATCCCTTCCCTGCACAAGCAAGTTGGGGACAAGATCAAGTGTGCACTGCGCAATGCCATCTGTGGCAAGGTCCACATAACCACTGATACGTGGACCAGTAAGCACAGGCAGGGACGCTGTATCTTGCTAACTGCACACTGGGCAAATGTAGTGGCGGGTAGGCCTGAGGCGCATAGCTGTTTGGCACATGTCCTTCCACCACCGAGGATTGCAGGGCATTTCTCTTTGCCTCCTATTGCCTCCTCCTCCTACTCCGCTTCCTCCTCCTCTACCACCTCCTCATCCGGTCAGCGTAACACCTTCCCCACCAACTTCAGCACATCCAGGGTAAACGACAGCAGGCTGTTTTAAAACTGATATGTTTGGGGGATAAACCCCAAACTGCGCAGGAGCTGTGGACGGGCATTGAACGATGAGTGGTTGTTGCCACTGAGCATCAAGCCGGCCTGGTGGTGTGCGATAATGGGCGAAAATTATTGGAATTGACACGCCACAGTAATTTATATTATTATGCAGCTGTGACAAATAACAGTCTCTTGATATAAAGTGCTAGTGCAATCCAGTGCAAAAATGGTGACTCCTTGGTAATTTTCTTATTTCATTCATCCAACTTAATATTCATCCTTTTTCGTGCTCATAAAGTGCTCATGCTGTGCTTTGGTGCAAAATAAAAGTTTTTTTAGGGGATTCTTCCCTCCTTACCAGATCCCAATGACTCTCCAACCGTACGGTGTGGAAGAGTCAGTGCACGCTTGTGGTCTACAATCCGACCCAGGATGTGTTGTCCTACTCTGTCTGTTCACTCTCGTCTCCGCTTTCCACCGTATTATATATGAAAAGAAAGATATCTCATCGAGTATCTCTTTAAAAGTGTGTTTATTGGCCCATTTTCACAGTACAATCCATATGACAAAAAAATTATTGTGATCGTTCTGTGACCGCTTTGCATCTGCCGTGTCGGCTTGCGTGTCCCCCGAACGTGGCCTGGCGTCCCTTGCGTTCCAGCTGACACGTTTCGTCACTTCCGTAACGTCCTCAGAGAAATCTCGTAGCAGCTCTGGGCCTAGTCTGTTCGATGCACATCCCTTGCCTGGCGCATGTGCTGAATTTGGTGGTGCAGAAATTTCTAAAAAACTACCCGGATACGTCAGAGCTGCTGCAGAAAGTGCGGGCTGTCTGTGCGCGCTTTTGGCATTCTCACCCTGCTGCTGCTTGCCTGTCTACGCTGCAGCGGAACTTTGGCCTTCCCGCTCACCGCCTCCTATGCGACGTGCCCACAAGGTGGAACTCCACCTTGCATATGCTGGAGAGACTGTGCGAGCAGCAGCAGGCAATAGTGGAGTTTCAGCTGCAGCACGCACGGGTCAGTCGCTCTGCGGAACAGCGCCACTTCACCACCAACAAGTGGGCCTCCATGCGAGACCTGTGCACCATATTGCAGTGTTTCGAGTACTCCACCAACATGGCCAGTGCCGATGACTCTGTTCTCAGCGTTACTATCCCACTTCTATGTCTCCTTGAAAAAACACTTCGGGCGATGATGGAAGAGGATGTGGCACAGGAGGAAGAGGAGGAGGAAAAGGGGTCATTTCCATGGTTATCAGGCCAGTCATTCACAAGTGGCTCGGAGGGTGGGTTCCTGCACCAGCATAGGCCAGGTAAAACATTTTCAAGCCAGGGCACAGTTCTGGAGGATGAGGAGGACGAGGATGATGATGATGAGGAGGAGAAACCGTGTTCACAGCACGGTGGCACCCAAAGCAGCTCGTGGGCATCACTGAAGCGTGGCTGGGGGGATACGGAGGGCACAGATGATATACCTCCCAATGAGGACAGCTTGTTTTTGCCTCTGGGCAACCTGGCACACATGAGTGACTACATGCTGCAGTGCTTGCACAATGACAGCCAAGTTTCCCACATTGTAACTTGTGCTCATTACTGGGTGGCCACCCTGCTGGATCCCTGTTTCAAGGACAACATGCCATCCTTAATTCCCTCACTGGAGCATGATTGGAAGATGCGCGACTACAAGCGCACACTGGTAGAAGCGCTGCTGAGGGCATACCCAAATGACACCGGGGGCTCAGTGGAAGCACAAGGCGAAGGCAGAGAAGGAGGAAGAGGTTGCCAATGCAGCTGTGGCACCGTCAGCACCTCAGAAGGCAGGGTTAGCATGGCCAAAATTTGGAAAAGCTTTGTCAACAGCACGCCACAACAAACAGGACCACCAGCTGATAGGCAAGGTCTTAGCAGGAGGCAGCATTTCAGCAACATGGTGGAACAGTATGTGTGCACACGCCTACACGTACTGACTGATGGGTCTGCCCCATTCAACTTCCGGGTCTCCAAATTGGGCACATGGCCTGAGCTTGCCCTTTATGCCTTGGAGGTGCTGGCCTGACCTGCAGCCAGTGTATTGTCTGAACGTGTGTTTAGCACGGCAGGGGGCGCTATCACAAACAAGCGCAGCCGCCTGTCCACAGCCAACGTGGACAAGCTAACGTTTATTAAAATGAACCAGGCACGGATCCCACAAGACTTATCTGTACCTTCTGCAGAATAGACATTTATACCGGCCTCACACAGCCTTTGGTATACTTAAGTGAACTTATTCTTTTTTTTTTATAGAACATAAGTCTTTATTGGAATTCGTAACAGGAGAAACATGAAAAATAAACCATGGTACATTTTATATGGAAAAACCCATGAACCCATGCTAGAACATCTCTGGGTTTGTCTGCAGATAGTGATCTTTTTTTTTTCTAATATGTCTCAATATTTTGGGGGCTACCCCAATTAGAAAAAAAAACAAACAAACAAAAAACAGTGTTGGCTACCTCCTCCACCGCCACTTCCACCTACACTGCCACGGTCACCGCCTCCTCAACCTCCTACTCCACATCCACCTCCTCCTCCATTTTTTTTATGTGATTTTAAGTTATTTTCCTATCCACATTTGTTTGCAGGGCACTTGTCCTACTCTTACCCCCATTTTGCTTCCTTTTGCAGCCCTCTAGCCCTTTCCAGGATTTTTTTAGAGCCATTTTAGTGCCCAAAAGTTCAGGTCACCACTGACTTCAATGGGGTTCGGGGCCAAGTTCGGGACCGAACTCAAAGTTTTTCGCAAAGTTCCGCCGAACCCGAACATCCAGGTGTCCGCTCAACTCTATGTGGGAGCTATATGTGGTGTGGGTGGGGTTCATTGATTTATTTGGCGTCACCACACAATTGCTTCCAGCCCATGTGCACACAGCACTTCCTGTTTACAGCCACATTACACTTCCTGCTGATGTACATCTGCAAGGACTATGCAAATATAAATGAGAAGATGACTTATCAGTGCTGGTTCACACTAGTGCGATGCGGGAACCCTGCGAATCCACTGAGGATTCCTGCATCCCACCTGACTTAGACAGTTCACACTGCCATATGCAAACTGCTGGGTGAGTCAATAGAAAGCTAATGACACCCCCAAATCAGTTTGCAGATTGCACTGCAAACTGCAAATTTGGACAGGAATCGGAATGCACGGATGTGAACATCCATGTGATCTGATTCTGCTGCGTAACAAAAAAAGGTCTTGTGCGAGTTTGGTCAATATGCGATGCAAATTCAGCCATACTATCTGTATGGCTGAATTTGCATAGCACAGATTGCATGTGATTTGCACTGCGGTGTGAATCACATCCGATCTCAGGCAGTGTGAACCGGTCCTAAGGAAGGTAATACACTTCCAAAAAAACCACTACCCCCAAAACAAATTAAAAAAGTAAGATACAAAAGAGAACAACAACAAGCAAAATCAATTTCATTTTATGTACATATTTACTGGCATTAAAGTATTTACAGTATATAGACATTTAGCAAAACAGTTAGCAATTGGGTTCGAAGGGCCCTGCTCATAGGAGCTTACAATCTAAAAAAAAAAGTTTTAGTTTCACTGTGCATAACTGACCACACATTTCATAAAATGACTAAACACATACATGCCATTATTAGCTACAAAATTACAGAAATATAATTAACAGTCATTCTAACAAAGCATTACAACATAATATTAAAAAAGGCACATATTAAAACAATAACACCCCACGACATTCCACAGACATACATTGGTGAGCATTTTATCCTAGAAGAATGCATGGTAAGACAAACAATACACACCCCAATTGGACAGCATGGTAAAATCAAGCCACTTTTGATGGTCAAAATGCACAATAATTTCAGCAAACAAACAGCTCTAGTAAAACATTTGTCATTAGCAAAATATCATTCCTTCTCCCACAAAAACCACAGCAACAAACCTGACCTCTCATCAGGCCAAACCAACACCCCCTACAGAAGTCCTTTAGCTTTGTTCATCAGATCATTATAACTCCAGGACAAAATTCTAAGTCAGTGGTTATCAACCCTATCCTCAAGTACCCCCAACAGGTCATGTTTTCAGGCTTTCTATTATTCGGCATTATTTGATCAGTTTCACTGCCTTAGTAATTACCACAGCTGTTTCATCTGAGCGAAATCTTGAAAGCATGACATGTTGGGATGCCTTGAGGACTGAAGTTGAGAAACACTGATCCAAGCAACAGTTTTCTAGCCAGATGTACCTGTGCAGTGTAAACCCTACAATTTGAAATGTCCAAGTCCCTGGCTGCAAAGAGCTTCCAATTTAAAGTCCCAAAATAACTTGCTTACATTACAGACTATTTGGACAAGAGACTAATAAAATGCCAGCCTGTCTTTTGGATTGTGATGAGAAACCCAACCAGGCGCTTTATTATAAACTTCAACACAAGCATTAGCATATCCAGGGCGTGAACCAGCAACCTTTTGGCTGCCAGATGGATTTGCTAGCCACTTAGCTAGTGAACAGTGAGCACGTCTTGTTCATCGTTGTGATGTGAACCAACCCTAAGTCCATAGCCATGTTCAGTATCAAAAGTGATATACAATAGATTGTCCTAAGTATTGCGAAATGTGTCTTTACACACACATGAACTATAATGGCAGCCCAGGGTTCAGTATAGAGTTGGGCCACCATTTGCAGCTATAACACTTCAACTCTTCTGGGAAGGCTGTCCATAAGGTTTAGGAATGTGTCTATGGGAATGTTTGGTCATTCTTCCAAAAGTGCATTTGTGAGGTCAGGCACTGATGTTGGATGAGAAGGCCTGGCTCGCAGTCCCTGCTCTAATTCAGCCAAAAGGTGTTCTATCGGGTTGAGGTCAGGACTCTGTGCAGGCCAGTCAAGTTCCTCCATACCAACCTCCCTCATCCATGTCTTTATGGCCTTTGCTTTGTGCACTAATGTACAGTCATGTTGGAACAGGAAGGGGCCATTCCCAAACTGTTCCCACAAAGTTGGGAGCATGAAATTGCCCAAAATTTCTTGCTGATGCTTTAAGAGTTTTCTTCCCTGAAACTAAGGGGTCAAGCCCAACCCCTGAAAAACAACCCACCCCATAATCGCCCCTCCACCAAATGATTTGGACCAGTACACAAAGCAAGATCCATAAAGACATGGATGAGCGAGTTTGGGGTGGAGGAACTTGATTGGCCTGCACAGAGTCCTGACCTCAACCAGATAGGACACCTTTTGGCTGAATTAGAGTGGAGACTGTGAGCCAGGCCTTCTCCTCCAACATCAGTGCCTGACTTCACAAATGCACTTCTAGAAGAATGGCCAAATACTCCCATAGACAAACATCGTAAACCTTATGGATAGCCTTCCCAGAAGAGTTGAAGCTGTTATAGCTGCAAAGGGTGGGCCAACTCAATATTGAACCCTACGGACTAAGACTGGTATGCCATTCATGTGCATGTAAAGGCAGGCATCCCCATTGCATAGCTAGTATATCTGCCAAGATTTGCAATGGTGGTGGAACCCTCCTACACTTAAATACTACATTTAGACATAATTTAGGTAAGGCCCTGAGTCATGTTTAACAACATAGAGAGGACAAACAACATCTCTACATGAAGTGACATGCTTAGGAATCGAACTCAGAACGTCTGCAATGGTAGACAGAATTGCTACCTTTTAAACTACGGGGATACTACATATCAAGTCCTCCTACACATAAATACACAGATACTGCATTTCTAGGAATATATAGGACTTACATTAGTCAGGAGTTAATCTTCTAAAGGTAATCTGTGATTTTTGGTGGTTCTTGCTGCGTGAGCATAGAATAGTAATGTTATCCTCAGATTTTTGACATTTTTATTTCTGATGTTGGTACACATATCACATTTTTGGGGTTCAAATTATGATCATTTGGAAAAAATAAAAACAATTGGACTAATTTAACCACTTCCATACCAGGCCTGTTTTTTGGGTTCTGTGTTACGACTTAAAAACAGGTATTTTTGCTATAAAATTACTTAGAACCCCCAAACATTATATTTTTTTTCCTAACACCCTAGAGAATAACATAACTTTATGTCACACCGTATTTGCGCAGCGGTCTTCCAAGCGTGCATTTTTTTTAATAAATTCAGTTTTTTTAGTTAAAAAAATAAGAAAACAGTAAACTTAGGTCAATTTTTTTCCATATTGTGAAAGATAATGTTACGTTGAGTAAAATGATACCCTGATACCCAACATGCCATGCTTCAAAATTGCGTTCGCTCGCGGAATGGCGACAAACTTTGCAACTTAAAAATCTCTATTGGCGACGTTTAAAAAATTCTACAGGTTAGCAGTTTTGCGTTACAGAGGAGGTCTAGTGCTAGAATTATTGCTCTCGCTCTAACAATCGCGGCGATACCTCACATGTGTGGTTTGAACACTGTTTTCATATGTGGGCAGGACTTACGTATGCGTTCGCTTCTGCGCGCGAGCTCGGCGGGACGGAGCGCTTTAAATTTTTTTATTTTTTTAATTATTTATTTCCCGTTTTACTTTTTATTTTTACACTGTTCTTTTAAAAAAAAAATTGATCACTTTTATTCCTATTACAAGAAATGTAAACATTCCTTGTAATAGAAAAAAGCATGACAGGTCCTCTTAAATATGAGATCTGGGGTCAAAAAGTCCTCAGATCTCATATCTACACTAAAATGCAAAAAAAAAAAAAATTTGAAAAAAATGACAGGACAAAAAAAATAAACGGTCCCTTTAAGGCCGTTGGGCGGAACTGACTTCTGACGTCATTTCCGCCAGGCCGTACTATGGAGCCAAGTGAGTGGCTTCAGCCACTCAGTCGGATCCCGGACAACGGGGGGAGAGGATCGGATCATCTCCGCCGCTGCCGGCGGGTCCGGTAAGCGGCGGAGATGACCGGAAAGCGGCAGGGGGGGCACCTCTCCCACCGCTGATAAAAGTGATCTCGCGGCGATTCCGCCGCTAAGACCACTTTTATCAGACGCAAAATCTTCTGAAGAAAAAAATGGTATCTGAATGGTGCCTGCAGCTGCAGGCACCATTCAGATATCACTTCTCAAAGGCAGGACGTCATGGTACGTCTACCCTTAGAGAAGTGGTTAAAATTTCCATAAGCAATGGTATTGTTTGTGGTTTTTAAAGACACTTGCGTGAGTTTGGCTAAATATTTTTGTGACATGGACAGCAGCAAGTGAAAGTGACCTAGAAAAATAATTATTTACAAAACATTTAGAGAGTTCACATTCTACAGTTGTATGCAAAAGTTTAGGATCCCCTGACAATTTCCATGATTGTAATTTATAAATATTTGGGTGTTTGGATCAGCAATTTCATTTTGATCTATCAAATAACTGAAGGACACAGAAATATTTCAGTAGTGAAATGAGGTAAACAGAAAATGTGCAATATGCATCAAAACGAAATTAGACAGGTGCATACATTTTGGCACCCTTGTCATTTTGTTAATTTGAATACCTACTACTTAGCACTGTTTAATTGGAACACACAATTGGTTTGTTGAGCTCATTAAGCCTTGAACTTCATAGACAGGTGCATCCAATCACGAGAAAAAGTATTTAAGGTGGCCAATTGCAAGTTGTTGTTCTCTTTGACTCTCCTCTGAAGAGTGGCAACATGGGGGCCTCAAAACAACTCTCAAAAATCAGATGACCTGAAAACAAAGATTGTTCTACATTATGGTTTAGGGGAAGGCTACAAAAAGTAGAGGCAAAGACGAAGGATAGTGAGAGCGGTCAAAAACAGCCCACAGACCACCTCCAAAGACCTATAACATCAACTTGCTGCAGATGGTGTCACTGTGCATCGTTCAACAGTTCTGCACACTTTGTACAGGGAGAAGCTGTATGGGAGAGTGATGCAAAAGAAGTCTTTTCTGCACACACGCCACAAATGGAGTCGCTTGAGGTATGCAAACGCACATTTGGACAAGCCGGCTTCACTTTGGTCATAAGGAGCGTTATGTATGGCAGCAAAAGAACACACGTTCCAAGAACAACTCTTGCTACCCACAGTAAAATTTGGTGGAGGTTCCATCATGCTGTGGGGCTGTGTGGCCAGTGCCAGTACTGGGAATTTGGTTAAAGTTGAGGGTCGCATGGATTCCACTCAATATCAGCAGATTCTTGAGAATAATGTTGAGGAATCAGTCACGAAGTTGAAGTTATGCCGGGTCTGGATATTTCAACAAGATAACGACCCAAAACACTGCTCAAAATATACTCTGGCATTTATGCAGAGGAACAAGTACAATGTTCTGGAATGGCCATCCCAGTCCCCAGACCTGAATATCATTGAACATCTGTTGGGGTGATTTGAAGCGGGCTGTCCATGCTCTGCAACCATCAAACCTAACTGAACTGGAGATGTTTTGTAAGGAGGAATGGTCTAAATACATTCATCCAGAATCCAGACACTTATTACAGGCTATAGGAAGCGTCTAGAGGCTGTGATTTCTGCTAAAGGAGGCTCTACTAAATATTGATGTGATTTTTCTGTTGGGGTGCCCAAATTTATGCACCTGTCTAATTTTGTTTTGATGCATATTGCGCATTTTCTGTTAATCCAATAAACCTCATTTCACTACTGAAATATTACTGTGTTCTTCAGTTATTTGATAGATCAAAATGAAATTGCTGATCCAAACACCCAAATATTTATAAATGACAATCATGGAAATTGTCAGGGGTTCCTAAACTTTTGCATACAACTGTAGCATTCTTAACCACCTCCCACCCATCCACTGTACATATACGGCCGGGTGGGAGCTTCCCCGTTCTAACAGGACGTGCATATATGTCCTGCAGAACGGGAGCTCGCAGCGCGGCCACGTGGTGTGCTGCGGCTGGATCCTGTGATCATTATGATCACAGGATCCAGCTGAGCAGAGATCGGGATATGGGCGCACTCTCACAGATCGCCCCCACACAGTGCACCAAGCACACTGATACCCCTGTCCCCATACACATAAGTGTCCCCATAAAACAGTTCCCAAAACATCTGTATGTCCCCATCACATCTGTCACAGTCCCCAAAACATCTGTATGTCCCTGTCACATCTGTCACAGTCCCCAAAATATCTGTCTGTCCCCGTCACATCTGTCACAGTCCCCAAAACAGCTGTATGTCCCGTCACATCTGTCACCATACACAAAACATCTGTCACAGTCCCCGTCACATCTGTCTGTCCAACACCAAATAAACCCCGATTTGGGTTATTTTTACCAAAGAAATGTAGCAGTCTACACTGCCCCTGACACTGTCTACAAAACACATACCACTGTCTACACTGCCCTGTATGTCGACAAAACCCCTGACACTGTCTACACTGCCCCTGTCTGTCTATAAAACCCCTGACACTGTCTACACTGTCCCTGTATGTCTACAAAACCCCTGACACTGTCTACACTACCCCTGTATGTCTACAAAACCCTTGACAAAATACCCCTGTGAATACACATACCCCTGTCCCCATAGTCACACGAACCACGTGACACACCCCCGCTA
>BLSH010198946.1:774019-784983 GCA_018402905.1 Glandirana rugosa | reverse complement strand
GCAGAACAGTGATATGGGTACTTCCGGCTTATTTATACTTTTTTGACACAGTTTGAAGATGATTTTAGAACAGTTCTATGGCCTCTAATGTTAATTAATACTTTTCAGACCCATTTTGAAGATGATTTCCATTTTTGCATTTTTTATGTTTTTATTTTTTTAAAAATATTTAAAGTTATTTCCCTGTCCCCATTTCTTTGTAGGTCACTTGTCCCACCCTTACCCACATTTCCTTCCTTTTGCAGACCTCTAGGACCTTCCAGGACTATTTTACAGCACTTTTTGTACCTAAAAGTCCGGGTCTCCATTGATTTCAATGGGGTTCGGGGTCCGGGACAAAGTTCGGGTTCTGTCCGGACCCGAACCCGGACTTTGACCTGAAGTTCGGCCGAACCAGCAGAACCCGGACTTCTAGAAGTTCGCTCAACTCTACTCAGGAGGAGTAGCAAAATATATTTTGGGGTGTAATCGCAAGTTTATGTATGCCACTTGTGAGAAATAACTTGTTAATATGAAAATTTTGTGGGAAAAAAAATCTTAATTTTTCAAACTATTGTGGGCAAAAAATTGTAACTTCAAAAAACTCACTATGCATCTTACTAAATACCTTGGACTGTCATCTTTACAAAAGGGGGTCATTTGGGGGGTATCTGGACTGTCCTGACATTTTAGGGCTTTAGTACATTAGGACTGATCAATTTTCACTGATATGTAGCATAGCTTGTGGACTCTATAACTTTCACGCAAACCTATTATCATACAATTATTTGGGGTTTTTTTTAACAAAGACATGTAACAGAATACATTCTGGCCTAAATGTATGATGAAATGTGATTTTATTAAAAACAGAAAGTAGGAAATATTGTTTTTTTTTCAAAATGTTCAATTTTTTCCACTTATATCACAAAAAATAAAAACCCAGTGGTGATTAAATACCACCAAAAGAAAGCTCTATTTGTGTGAACAAAATGATATAAATGTCATTTGGGTACAGTGTAGTATGACTGAGTAATTGTCAATGAAAGTGCGAGAGCACTGAAAGCTGAAAATTGGTCTGTGAAGGAAGGGGGTGAAAGTGCCCAGTATTGAGGTGGTTAATACTCTCCTTGCCTGGCCTGTCAGTTTAGGTGGATGGCCATGTCTTGGTAAGTTTGCAGTTGTGCCATACTCTTTCCATTTTTGGATGATGGAACAGTGCTTCGTGAGATGTTGAAATGCTTGGGATATTTTTTTTTATAGCCTAACACTGCTTTAAACGTCTCCACAACTTTATCTCTGACCCGTCTGGTGTGTTCCTTGGCCTTTATGATGCTGTTTCACTAAGGTTCTCTAACAAACCTCTGAGGGCTTCACAGAATAGCTGTATTTATACTGAGATTAAATTACACACAGGTGGACTCTATATACTAATTAGGTGACTTCTGAAGGCAATTGGTTCCACTAGATTTTAGTTAGGGGTATCAGAGTAAAGGGGGCTGAATACAAATACACGCCACACTTCTCAGATATTTATTTGTAAAAAATGTTGAAAAAATGTATTATTTTCCTTACACTTCACAATTACATGCCACTTCAAGTTGGTGTATCACATAAAATCCCAATAAAATGCATTTACATTTTTGGTTGTAACATGACAAAATGTGAAAAATTTCAAGGGGTATGAATACTTTTTTCAAGGCACTGTATATATATAATCCAAAGTAATGTGGTGAACCGCACAACAGATGTCCATTCACTCTACCTCAAGTTTTCTCAACCTCAATTCAAGATCTCTACCTCTCCTGTTTTTTTTAACCTCATCAATAACCATGAATCTGAGTTGAGAAACTGTGTGGCCCTTTTCCACAAAGTGTCTTGCTAACGGTAACTGAGTCAGTTTATCCCTAATCGAATATTTGTGACTGGCAATTCGATCTTTTACTTTCTGGGTTGTCTCACCCACATAGAGGAAGATATACAACAAATGAGGACTGACAGGTGAAATATCCCCTAATTTTTATATTTGTACCTCTATGTGGGTGAGAGAACCCAGATCCTTTAATCATAGAATTACATTGAATGCAGTTCAAACAGGGATAAGAGCCCATTTTTGGAGGTCCTAAGAACGTTAGTCTAGGTTGAGATGGCTGATATGAATCAGCTCTAATCAATCGGTCCCGTATAGTTTTACCTCTCCGATAAGATTGTAAAGGGGGAGTTTGAAATTTCAACACAGTGGGAAAATGTTCCCTCAAAATAGGCCAATGTTTTCTTAGGATATTATACACCCTAGGAGAGTAAGGATGGTACTGCGAGACAAAAGGGACTCTAGGGGGCATAATTTTGCGGACACTATGATTTATACCACTTTTTTCTTTTTCAATCACATTCACTGGATATCCCCGCTGTCTTAATTTCTGTTCCATCTAATTCAGCCTGATAGCTCTTTTAGATGGATCCTTGACAATCCTCCTCACTCTAGCAAATTGACTCTTTGGGATGGACTTAAAAACATTGGGTGGATGAAAGCTTTTGAAATGGAGTAATTGATTCCGATCGGTCGGTTTAACATATAAATCGCTGACAATTTGATTATCCTGCAGTATAAGGCAGGTATCCAAAAAAGGTATTCGGTCACTGCTATATACCATATTGAATTTCAGAGTGGGGAGTGCAACGATCCCGTCTTTGGAATTCTTCTATATATATATATTTATATATATATATATATATATATATATATATATATTGTATAGAGATTATGATTTGAATATTCACATGTCAATGTAGACCGCACCATTCCTTCCCCGAACACCAACCAATAAACCTAAATTAAATAAATAAATCCACTCCAACAACTATTTATTTGGCATTCAATTGGGCGCGGCACATTTATTGGTGTAATATAATTAACATAGCATTTCTTTCATCAATTTTATAATTCATAACATTTTTGCACTTGAAAATAATAACCACAAACAGTTCAGTCTTAAAAGGACTCGAGCAATAAAAAAATCAGTAAACACAAGTCCCCTTCCAATCTAAAGGGAGTACCACATAAAGTGCCTGAAACAAAAAAGGACTGGGGAGGTGGGCGCTCGTTGTTGTACTCTTACTGACTGGCGCAAAATTGCACGGGAAGGTGCTTTATATACTGAGCCCTCTTTTTTCCTAGAAAGTTCCAGCTGGTCATGTGACTTTCTGGAACTTTCTAAGGCGGTCATGTAACATTCCCAAATTATCCTAAATGTCACATGACCCCTTTTTCTTACTTTAGCACACATTACATTTTTTTTTTTTTAAAAGGGACTGCTCCTCTTTTTTTTTTTTTTAAGCAGGAAGGGGGCGGTTACATGCCCATACTGACGGGCTCATATATTTAAGCCCTTTCAGTCCATGGGAATGTAGACCGCACCATTCCTTCCCCAAAAACCAACCAATAAACCTTAATTAAATAAATAAATACACTCCAACAACTATTTATTTGGCATTCAATTGGCCACAGCACATTTATTGGTGTAATATAATTAACATAACATTGCTTTCATCAATTTTATTAATTCATAAAATTTTTCCACTTGAAAATAATAATCACAAACAGCTCAGTCTTAAAAGGACTTGAGCAATACAAAATATCAGTAAACACAAGTCCCCACGTGCCAGGCTTGAGATACCAAGGCCAGCCTACCCCATCACCACGGCCAATTCTATGCCATTCTGCAAACCAACGTTAAAAATATCTAAACCTATCTCCGACAGATGAGCTCCATCTGCCCTATATACACCCTCAAAACCTCCTTCCAAGTTCCTATGTCTGTAAGAAAATCCCCCGATCAACGGCATGAATTTTTCCATGGATCTATTTACACGGCGCCTAATCTTTTCCATATTTTTTTGCTGCACATCCTGCAGCCATATGAGTCTTGGAACAATTTCTGAAAAAAATATTTTCGTATTCGGGGATGATAATTTAAATCTGTGTAGATCACGCCTCATTGCAAACATCAGATCCAGGGTTTTTAATTTACCCACGTCATTACCCCCCTAGATGAACTATCAGTATATCATGAACTGGCCATGTATCCAACAACCTGGAAAGGTAAAAATTTTTATTAAACCATTGTAGATCCAGTATTCCTTTCCAAAGCACTTGAAATTTTTCAGTATCCATCGACAGATTTGTTGAATAGCAACGTTGTAAGCCCAAACACCTATAAAGAAATTAAAGAGAGGGATCAGGTCTTACATAAATCTGAAATCTATGTGATTCCCATCTTTCCACTTTTTTTATTGTTGCTTCCTCTATGCCCATTTTGCAGCCTCAGTCGCTGCACCGATCCGAAATGAATGAGAGGTAAAATAAAAAATGTTATACCCAATTTAAACCATGTTGATTAGGAATTTTTGTGAGGGGGAAATCATCTTTATGAATCAAAAAATTCAACTTGCCATCAGGTCTAATTGACAAATACTTGTTCACTATAACAAGCAGACAAATATCCTTGTCTCCACAACCATATAGTAGAATCCACATCCCTTTGCCTGCTTTGTCTGTTTTAGAGCCCGCAATAAATAATTTTAACCCAGATTTGTACATTTGCACATTTTTTTTTGCAAACCCGACCTTGATATTTTGTTATTGGGCAACAATTCCGATATTCTCATAGCACCAAAAAATGGCAATGCAAAAGCAGCTGTAAATAATAATGACTCAAATTCCGAGAAACAAACCAATTTGGTAATTCTACAAATTTCTTTCAACAGAGGAATAGTGATGGGCCTTCTAGTATCTGGGAAAGAAGTAATTTGTGCGGTGGGAAACCCTGTAACTTGAAAAAGAATGACACGCCTGCCAATATTTTTGCAATTTGGCTATAAGATAATTCCTTATGCATTAAAGTGCATAGAAATATTTGAATGTTCTTTTCTGAAGAAGAATCAAAACACAGACCATGTTCCTCATTAAATTTAATCCACCGATGCCATGCAGCTGAATATTCAGCCCATGTATTATCAGCCAACGAATGCTTGATTGAACTCATCAAAATTTCTAAATTAGGCTCCATAAATGTTCGGGACACAGTTGACCCTCCTTGTTCGCATTGGTGAGCAGTTGACGGAATTCATGTATCTGTAACCGCAATTTGATTTTCCTTTCCTGGAACATGTTTTGCTTTTAACCAGATGTTATAACGTAGACATAAAAATACTAAATACCTCAGCAATCTTATTACAAAAAAGGATTTTGTCGATAAGCAAATAACTGTGTAAATTACTCCTTTATTGTCTGAGTTAATTAATATTCTTTTATTGCTAAATTGATCCCCCCAGATTTCCAATGCTACCACTAGGGGAAATAATTCAAGCAGAACTATACTCTTTGTGGCTTTTATTTGGATCCATCTGTCTGACCATCTACCACAGCACCATGGGTTTTCCATATTGCTGAGAAACCACAAGATCCCGCTGCATCTGTAAATAATTCAAGATCTGATGAAAATACAAACTCCTCCTGAAAGAATGAACGCCCATTGTATATGACAAAGAATTTCATCCATACCATAAGATCCTCCCTAAGATCTGTTGCTAATCTTATGTGTGCGAATGGAGATTTAAGACCAGACATGGATAAATATAATTGCCTCGAGAATATCCTGCCCACTGGCATAATTCTGGTCGCGACTGCTAATAGCCCTAGTAATGATTGTAGTTCTTTTACTAAAACTTTCTTACGCCTTATCATCCAGGAAATAGTAGCTTGGATTTTGACAACTTTAGCTAATGGAATTTGAAATTCTAATAATTATGTGTCTATTTTAATTCCTAAAAATTAGATAGACGTGGCTGGAAAAATTGTTTTTTCCACCGCCAGAGGAATACCAAATTTTTTAGTAATCATACCAAACAATTGTAGCATAAAAAAACAGATTGGTGAATGGGTAGGACCAATGAACAAGAAGTCGTCAAGGTAGTGCAATATACCTTCATGACCCGATTTGTAAGATGCTACCCATTGAAGAAAAGATGCACATTTTTCAAAATACGCACATGATATGGAGCATCCCATAGGGAGGCACATGTTGTAATAAAAATGTTTTTCAGATTACATGCCCAAAGAATTATAAGAAGCTGGGTTGATCGGAAGCAAATGGAAATTTGCTGCTTTAATGTCTGCTTTAGCCAAAAGAGCAGCTTTACCAAATTTCCTGATATGAGAAATGACCTCTTGGAACATACAATATGATACAGATGCTAAGCCTTCATCAATCTCATCATTTAATGATAAGCCTTTTGGAAATGATAAGTGGTGGATTAAACAATATGAGTTTGGCTCCTTTTTTGGGATAATACCTAAGGGGGATATTCTAAAGTTTTTAAATGCAGGATTAGTAAATGGCCCTGCCTTCTTTAATTTCTTTTTCCAATTTTTCCCTAACTATATGAGAAAATGTTGAAACTGACTTTAAGTTAACTACTTTGCAACCTATCCCTCGGAAAACCGGCAAAGGAAAACCATTGGAAAATCCTTCAATTAAAAACTTGACTGTCTCCTGGTCTGGATACATTTCCAACCATTGATGCATGTTTGGGAGGTTCATTGGTGTGAAAGCTTTTGCCAGGATTTTCTCTTTGAGGATGTGTGTTGATGCTCCTTTTGAAACATTTAAGTAATGGGTGAGGTCCTGAGCAGTGAGAACACTCGTGCTTATATTTACATGACCCACCCCACTTGCACATATTCTCATTGAATGCAAAACAGTAACCTCTCTTATAAGGTGACACCATAAATGATGGTTGCTGTTTTGCATAAGATGGCCTCTGAGGCAATATTAGATTGAGACACCAGCCTATATCCTTATTGCCCAAGTTAAGCGAAGGATAAATTGACAGCTTTTGTCTGAATGACTCATCATACTGGTACCAGCCTAATCCTCCAAAATGTTTATACACTTCAAGCACATGCTCAAGGTGTTGGAAAAGGCAGCTACAGTATTCTGGATGTTTTCTCCCAACACGCTAGCATAAATTGCAAAAGCTTGCAGCCAATTATGAAATGACCTCGCCACGGGTCTACGTCTTTCTTCTTAAGTCTTATTCTCAGATTTTTTTCTGTTAATAAATTCTTTCATAGATGGGAGTAATGACAAAATGTTGATAAACTGCCCTTTCCATATTTTGTCTTTGACCTGATGAGAAAGGTGATACCCCAGTGGCGAGATCTCACACGGAAGGATTTCGTTCAAACAGGATTCTGGTACTGATGAATTAGCAATGTTAAATTAATTTGGCAATGAATTACCTTGAATTGCATTCACCTCTGAAAAGGAAGAAGCATTATTGGCACTAATCACTTTCTCACACCTATTTGCTGATTCATTACTCCATACATTAGCATAATTGCTATTGTCATTTATAGGAGAATTAATACTGTCAGCTAACCTATTAATAGATTCCATAATATTATTTAATACTTGTGATAACTCACTCTGACCACTAGATGCCACTGGTGTGTCAGCATGAGTAGAAGAAGCCAGCTGCTGCTCTCTATGGCCTCCTGTGGTCACTGTAGGAATAGCTTGTTCCTGTTCTGAAATCCTATGATAACCTGAAATAACGCTGGGCAGAGCTCTCTGCCTGTCCTCAATTGCTGAAGCTGACTCCTCCTCAGCCATCCGCATAAATGGATGATCTAACTCACGCCTACCTCTTGTCCTCATTCTCCTTTTCCCTCTTTGGCTAACTCTAGTCTTACCAGCATTATTAGACACCTCTTCCTCTGGCACCGTGACAGGTTCAGCCTGTGTGAAAGATGTATGTGGTCGCAGCGGCAGGCTGCACTGGTTCTGCTGGCGGCTCCGAGGGCTGCTCCTGCGGCTCCATATTCTCTTCACCTAATTTTAGGCACCTCTGCAGCCATGCCTCTCCCCTGTTGTTCCCAGCCCGCTCTGAGCTTGTTGCTGTACTCTGACTGAATGGCACAATATTTCTAGAATGTTCCTGCCAGTCATGTGACCTTCTGGAACTTTCTAAGGTGGTCATGTAACATTCCCAAATTATCCTAAATGTCACAATACCCCTTTTTTTTACTTTAGCACACATTCAATTTTTTTTTTTTTGGACCGCTCCTCTTTTTTTTTTTTTAAGCAGGTGCCGAATCACAAAAAGTGCTCTAGTCACAAAGGAAGAAATCCTTTAGGCCTCATTTACACTGCTGCTGCTAAACGGACGTTTTGAGGCATTTGGGCATTTTTTATAGCTGCCCCTGAACTTTCCTCTATGTTATCTTATCAGTACATTTACACAGGTTCGTTTAAGGTCATTTCCAGGCAGTTGAGTTTAAGGCCTTATACACACGGACGTTTTTTGACGCCGGCGTTTTCTGGCATTTTTTGCAGCTCTCCGTGTTAGTCAATGGCCCCATAAAAATGCCAACGTTTTTGAGCTGTAGATGGCGTCGGCGTTAGTGAGCTGAAACTAGAACCAGCGCGTTCTGAGGCTGTAACGTTTTGGCGTGTTTTGATGCCGACGCCGCAAAACGCTCACTAATGCCAACTAACGCCAGCGTTTTTTGACGCTGACATTTTTAGGTTGAAAAATAGCAGAGGGATGATTTTTTTTTAAAAAAAAACGCCTATTGACGCCGACGCTCACTAACGCTCACTAACGCCGATGCAGAACGCCGAAAAATGCAGATTTTTTTTCCTTGACGTCGGGCCTGATGTTTTGTTTATTTTTTAAGAAACGTCCGTGTGTATAAGGCCTAAAGGCTTTTTTTGGAACGCAAAAAAATGGGTTCAGATGCCAGTTCAGAGGCATTTTAAATGCCAAACAGCTTGTAAATGCCGCTAAACGCCATTAAACGCGGTAACTCACGTCTAGAACCTTTTCATTTACAGCCATTTCCATTCTAAAAAAAAAATAATAATATTTTTTAAAAAAAAAAACACTCCTAGACACAAACGCGGCAAAACGCCGCTAAAAGCCTAAACGCGGCATGCAAAACGCGGCAAAACAGCCGTTTTAGACGCTGGCTTCTTGCTGTCAAAAAAAATCGTTCAGGGGAGGTTGATAAAGCATCCCGTGTAAATGGCGCCTTAGGGGCTGAAGTGGTTAATAATTCGCTTAACCTGAGCTATCCAGTGCTATTTAGGCCTCATGTACACTGCTGCTACTAAATGGACATTTAGGAGCAGTTGGGCATTTTTTTCAGCTGCCCCTGAACTCTCCTCTATGTTATCTTAGCAGTACATGTACACAGGGTTGTTTACAGTAGTTTCCAGGCAGTTCAGTTTAGAGGCATTTGTGGAAAGCACAAAAATGCGCTTGGGATGGATGTTCAGAGGCATTTGAAACGGTAAATGCCTGTAACAGCGTGTAAACGCGGTAACTCGCGTCTAGGAGCATTTCGTTTAAAGACATTTTTCATGTAAAAAAAAAACACTTCTAGACGTTAACGCAGCATGCAAAAGCGGCTAAATTGACATTTTTAAGCGTCGGTTTCTAGCTGTCAAGTTGAGTCATTCAGGGGAGGTTTAAAAACGTCCCGTGTACATGTAGCCTTAGGCTCCATGTACACTAGCATTTTTTTAAGCTCCCAGAAGCTGTTATTAGCATATTTTTTTCTGCTCCTAGAAGCTAAATAGTGTTATCATATATGCCCATGCACACTACTTTAGGCTATTAGCATTTTCTGAGCTTCAGCTTCTAGGAGCAGAAAAAAAAAGTTTTTGTAGGGTTTCTTGGAGCGTTTTTCCAGCAGACAAATATGCTGAATGCTCCTAACTGCTTCTAAACCTTACTAAAATGCTACTAACAGTTTTTTTTAGTTTTTTCTGTTTTTTTCTTCATGTACTGCAAAAACGCAAATAAAATGCTAATGCTCCTAAAAGCTTTTGGACTACTCCATCCACCCAGCCTCCATCTTGCTACTCCTTCCGATGTTGCAAATCTGCTGGGGTGCATCTGTGTTTGCGGGGAGTGTGCACATGACGTCACTCTGACGTGCTTGCACAACGTTTTGGTCAACGCATGCGCTTCAAGGAGGCGATGCGTGCGCACGGCCCGGGAGGAAAGTTGGGATGAAATCACCTGGTCTCTCCTTCCTAGTCAGGCACAGCTGCCGTCTGATTGATGGCAACTCTGATTCAGAGGAGAGCTGTATGTATACCAGGAAGGTCTGACAAGCTGAGTCAGGCATTTTCTGGTGGTTTTGCTTAGTGAGAGGACCTGCTCATATACCCTGCCTTATAGTTACAAGGTAAGTGAGATATTTCAGCTGTGTTTCTGTGTTTTGGCACTAAGTTTACAAGAAATCCCTCCCAGAAAAGAGACCAGTCTGGTCTGGGGATGAGGATAGCTGGCTAGTTGAGTCATATGGCTAATATAATCCTATTCACTATATAGCAATTACTCTTTATTACTACGCAACATTAAGCTAGGAGCCTTGATCCATATTGAATCCATACTGTATGCAATAGCCATCTTTTCTTGTACAAACTATTACAGTTTTTTTATAAATATAGAAGTAAACAAAACTTATTTGTATTACTCTTTCAGCCTGTACCACAGATCCTATCAGTGGGGAAGCAACCCCTTTGTGGGTTTCCTCCTAGTCAAAGCCAATCAATACAGGTAGGGCACACACAAGGCAGTACATATGAGTTTTGTCATATAATCGCCTGGAGGTCGACAACGTTTTGATGTTCAGGGTAGTACGGAGACGGAGACCCAAAGTACGAACACCGATAGTCTCAGAACGATAGGGAGTACCCTAAAAATCAAGACGTTGTAGACCTCCAGACGATTAACGTATAGGGACGATATATCATATTCCAGATTATTTCATCCATATCTAATCATACTATACTGTTTTGAGTATACATGACGGAACACACACGGGATGGACATAACTAACCGAAACTGATCCTCCTTTGGGTGTTTCCCCAACGAAGGGGTGACTATCCTAGACACCATGTCCGACTTTC
>BLSH010198946.1:741500-752340 GCA_018402905.1 Glandirana rugosa | reverse complement strand
GAGTTTCTATAGCGGCCGCAAAAAGAAAGATCTCATGGATCATGGTTCAAGAAAAATTGGTCAGCACAATTCTCAACACAGTGCAATTCTTCGAGGCTACTTGGGAGCCCTGGGCAAAATACATGAACGTCTCATTAACTCACACCTAAATTTAAGGTATTCTTGTAGTGGAAAGAGACAACAGGACACCTACACTACTCTCTCTTTTCTATTCTTCTTCTCTCTCCCTTTCCTCTGCTGTACTTTCTTCTTCTTATCATTGCATGTCATTTATGCGAATGTTTAATCGAATTTTGGATTTTGTTTAGATTTCCTCAGAGAGGGGGAAAGACGAGTTAGGGGGGTCGAGCATAAGGGTAAGGACCTTAACGTTTAGAAAGCTCCCACAACATGTAAAGGAGGTGATATTATTTCTAGACGATTTTTACTCCTCGCTGACTCTGATGTGAGCTCTATACCATAATCGACTGAAGGTCTTTTATACCCAAGTGTTTTCAGGTTTACACCTTTAGCTACGCCACGTTAGGCACCATGCTCTTTATAGAGGCATACGTTATGTATGAACGCAGGTTGAGACCTCTCCCTTCTTGATGGGGGCGGGTAGTTTCTCTGATGGTGGGATAGCTACCCTCCCTTTAGCACAGCTAGTTCCCGCATGGGGTGCTGAGGGTCTAGGGTGGAATCTTTACCCGGAGATCTAGTCGTCTGATCAATAGGGAATTCATGCTATAAATTGTTTTTCAGTCTATTTTATACGTATCACTGTATAAGTTGCCTAACTCATACGCACCTCCCGAAATGTTATTGTTAAGAATGATTCTTGTTTCTATATTTTTGCACAACATTCCTATATCATATTGAATGATTTGTTTTGTATTGGCAAAATAACAATAAAACTTTAAAACTTTAAAAAAAAAAAAAAAAAAAAAAATCGTTATCCCCTGCCTCTGATGACCGAGTTATTCCAGATCTGCCCGCATTTTCACTGGATCTGAGAGGGGCCTACAACCTGGTGCGCATCAGAGAAGGGGATGAATGGAAAACCGCATTTTGCACCGGGTTCGGACATTTTGAATATGTGGTAATGCCCTTTGGGCTTTGCAATGCCCTGGCCATCTTCCAACATTTCATCAATGATGTATTCAGAGACTTTTTGGAAATTTTTGTCATCGTGTATCTAGATGACATTCTGATTTTCTCCGGGTCCCTGGACCAACATCATATGCATGTCAATCAATTGCTGAGGAGACTTCGTCAACACAGACTGTTTGCTAAATCAGAAAAGTGTGAGTTTGAGAGGGAGAGCATCCAATTTCTGGGCTTGATTATTTCACCAATGGGAGTTGAAATGGACCCACAGAAGGTGTCTGATGTAATCGATTGGCCTGTACCCACAGACAAAAAGGGGGTACAGCACTTTGTGGGCTTTGCAAACTTTTATAGGAAGTTGATCAAGGGATTTTCCACCATCATTTCTCCCATTACGCAGTTGACCAAGCAAAACTCCCGTTTCTGCTGGAACTCCGAAGCCCAAGAGGTTTTTGAAACCCTGAAGAGACGTTTCACTTCTGCCCCAATTTTGAGTCACCCATATCTTGCACTGCCCTATGTCCTGGAGGTTATTGCTTCCAAAATCGCAGTGGGGGCAGCCATATCCCAGTGGCAGGGCATCAAGGACACACTACATCCTGTAGCATTCTTTTCATGGAAGCTCTCTCCGGCCGAAAAGAACTATGATGTCGGAGATCGAGAACTCTTGGTTATCAAAGCTGCCTTGGAAGAGTGGAGGTATCTGTTGGAGGGCGCAACCCATCCGATTCTTATTTACACTGATCATAAGAATCTTGAATATCTATGCGCAGCCAGACGTTTGAGACCACGACAAGCCAGATGAGCTTTGTTCTTTTCCCGCTTTGATTTCCACATTACATAACGTCCCGGGTCAAGGAATACCAAGCCTGATGCCTTGTCCCGGATGTTTGATGGCCCCAAAGACTCCTCTGCTCCTGATATCATCCTGCCAGCAGGTAACTTCCTTCTTTTGCAAGCGGATCTCCTGTCACAGATTATACAGTCATCCATGACCCACTCCAGTCCTGCCAGGACAACCCTCGTTTGCTGGGATAGTCTGCTATGGAGAGGGGATCGGATCTTTGTGCCGGAGGATGTTCGGGTACTAGTCCTGAAGAACCTGCATGATCATCCCCTGGCAGGTCACTTCGGCATCCATAAAACCACAGAACTGGTGCAGCAAACTTTCTGGTGGTCTAAGTTGGAGGACTTTTGCAGGAAATACGTAAATTCCTGTCCTGTCTGTATCCAGAACAAGACAGCTAGAAGCCGAGCCTGAGGCGTACTCAAGCCTTTGCCCATTCCAGACAGGCCCTGGCAGATGATCTCCATGGACTTTGCTGTTGAATTACCACCGCACAGCCATATTTGGGGTAATTGATTGTCTGTCTAAAATGGCTCACTTCCTACCCTTGAAGAACACTCAGTCGGCTGTGGAGACTGCCCAAACCTTCATAAAGGAGATTGTTAGACTTCACGGAGTACCTGCCAACATCGTGTCAGATCGTGGGGCCCAGTTCACTTCCCGATTCTGGAAAGCCCTATCTGAATTACTACAGCTGGCGTTTTCTTCGGCCTACCATCCGCAGACCAATGGGCAGACGGAACGCACTAATCAAACTCTGGAGCAGTACCTCTGCTGTTTTACATCCTTCTCCCGGGATGATTGGGTATCTTTATTTCTGCTTGCGGAGTTTGCCTACAACAATGCCAGTCATTCGGCCACAGGGCAATCCTTCAAATAATTTAATCTATCATTCCTGCCTGATATCATCCCTGAATCTACAGTTCCAGCAGTTCAGAGTACAGTGGACTTCTTAAGTCAGAACAACAAGGTTCTTCAGGAAGAAATCGCCAAGGCACAGGCAAACAACAAAAATCAGCCCCACACCGTATAGTTACGGCAAGGATTCATTTTCTATTTTATTTGTTTTTTAATATGCAAATCTTTGACCAATAAACCTGGCAAGCCGCCAGATTTTAAAGAAAGTTGCCTGCACGCTGACTATTTTCCTCAGGAAAGTTGATCCCTATGAGCTTATCTCCCACAAAAGTTATAGTCAGAGTTCAGCTGTCATACTTCCAGCCTCTGTCAGACATTTACACTGGAGTAAGAGATAGAGAAAGTATCACAGCCATTACCAAAATAGTTCATTTTAGAAATGTCTCCAAGTATACTTAACTCTCATTTTAAAAATGTTGTTAAGTATACCCAAGAAATGAATAAAAATACAGGGTGGGCCATTTATATGGATACACCTTAATAAAATGGGAATGGTTGGTGATATTAACTTCCTGTTTGTGGCACATTAGTATATGTGAGGGGGGAAACTTTTCAAGATGGGTGGTGACCATGGCAGCCATTTTGAAGTCGGCCATTTTGAATCCAACTTTTGTTTTTTCAATAGGTAGAGGGTCATGTGACACATCAAACTTATTGGGAATTTCACAAGAAAAACAATGGTGTGCTTGGGTTTAACATAACAAGTTTCTGACCACTTATAAAATGTGTTCAATGTGCTGCCCATTGAGTTGGATTGTCAATGCAACCCTCTTCTCCCACTCTTCACACACTGATCGCAACACCGCAGGAGAAATGCTAGCACAGGCTTCCAGTATCCGTAGTTTCAGGTGCTGCACATCTCGTATCTTCACAGCATAGACAATTGCCTTCAGATGACCCCAAAGATAAAAGTCTAAGGGGGTCAGATCGGGAGACCTTGGGGGCCATTCAACTGGCCCACGACGACCAATCCACTTTCCAGGAAACTGTTCATCTAGGAATGCTCAGACCTGACACCCATAATGTGGTGGTGCACCATCTTGCTGGAAAAACTCAGGGAGCGTGCCATAAAGAGGGAAACACATCATCATGTAGCAATTTTGCACATCCAGTTGAATGGCCCCCCAAGGTCTCCCGATCTGACCCCCTTAGACTTTTATCTTTGGGGTCATCTGAAGGCAATTGTCTATGCTGTGAAGATACGAGATGTGCAGCACCTGAAACTACGGATACTGGAAGCCTGTGCTAGCATTTCTCCTGCGGTGTTGCGATCAGTGTGTGAAGAGTGGGAGAAGAGAGTTGCATTGACAATCCAACACAATGGGCAGCTCATTGAACGCATTTTATAAGTGGTCAGAAACTTGTAAATAACTCATGAAAGAATACAGTTATGTTAAAACCAAGCACACCATTGTTTTTCTTGTGAAATTCCCAATAAGTTTGATGTGTCACATGACCCTCTTCCTATCCCCCCCTCACATATACTAATGTGCCACAAACAGGAAATTAATATCACCAACCATTCCCATTTTATTAAGGTGTATCCATATAAATGGCCCACCCTGTATATAAAATCTTGCATAAAAATATTTGTTGTGGGAATTTCAACCCAAAGGTAAATTAAAAACGAAAGCAGAAATAATATATGGAATTAACCAGCTCCCCACTGGCAAAACACAATACCTCAACAGGAGGGATTCTCCTATCCACATTGATTCTGGAGAAGGGGAAATCAGATCAATTTTTTTCATTCAACCTGCCGGTTGAATGAAAGAAAAATTAAGTATTTTTGCCATATTTTGAAGGTATAAGGGCTGTGGCGTATTTGTGCAGTGCGTTCAAACGAAGGTTCCCATGACCGTTCGGAGGCGCGCACATGTACGCATGTGCAGGGATGTTGTCAGGGCACCAATAGCAGGAGGGCTCTAGGACCCAGCATCTCTGTCAGCACATCACATGGGCCTTTATAAAGGAAGTCAGACTTTGGCTGAAGTGCTGTCTGATCTGCAGCTTGTCAGTACCTGTACCTGCTTGCCGTTATCTGCTACCTGATTGACCCGGCTTGTTTGGACCACTCTGCCTTCTCCTACCCTAACCCGGCTTGTTTTGGACCCTGTTTACTTCTGCCTGCCTGATACCCATTGCCGAACCCAGCTTGCCCTCTGACCCTTCTTTGCCTACCAATTCTGCTGCTCCGTTCATCTGTATTTGACCCTGCTTGTCTGAAGTTTCTCCTGCCTGCCCTGCATCCAGCTGTCCACTGTCCAGTGCTGTGCATCCAGCTCCATTGATCACTAATCTACTGTGGCTGTCCAGTCTCCAGCTGTCTGCCTGCATCCAGCTCTGGTTATCACTTATCTACTGCTTCTGTTCCAGTTCCGGCTGTCTTCTGTCTAGTGCTTCCAGCCCCACTTCCAGCATCCAGTATCCAGTCTTCAGCTGCTTGCCAGAGGCACTCCTACCTCACTGTACTCACGAGACCACTGTCCCCATTCCAGTGGACTCTGAGTCGGGGCTGTATGAGAGGTCTCCTTCTACCAGAGACAGGCTCTACTCTCAGGTACGTGGTTCATTACAGCAATTTCTTCAGTGTAGTCACATGAAAAGATATAATAACATATTTACAAAAATGTGAGGGGTGTACTCACTTTTGTGAGATACTGTATGTAGGGGCTGACAGTCTTTCCTTTAAAGACAAAAGCAGACAACAACCAAAGTTATACTAGTCCCCTTGCCTATTATTTCCTACTCTTCAAAATACTGTATATATAGTATATATATTTTTTTGCCTGTCCTCCTTCCACGAGGAGGTTTGATGTGGATGGTGATTCCCAGGCCCATAACTCCAGTTTATTAATGGAGACCTGTAAAGGGAAAATTGCAAGGTCTGCTATGGTTGAATAATAACAATAATGGTTTCCTGGTTGCACAAGCATTCAAGTTAGAAATGCAGTGTGGAGTAAAAAAAAAAACTGCTGAACTTCATACGTGTGCCTCAGAGTTTTACATCCGTCAGATTAGCATAATTGCCAAGCATTTTTTCTTTTATTTTGTACAAAGAGGGAAATGAGGACCCCTTGAAACTCATTGTAATCCTAATTAGTACAGCCCTCAGTGTTAACAGTGAAGACTAAGGCCAGCCATGAATGGTGCACATTTCTTTCCTGCAACCACTGGTTGCAGGAAAGAAATTTGCATGATTCCCTCATCAACACAGACAGTGCTGACAGGGGAATCCCTCCTGCCGGGCCATTGTCTGGTGGGGGAAGACATCCCCACCGGGAGAAGACAGTGATTATTGCTAGTGGCTATAGCAGCCACTAGCGATAATTGCAAGTGAATCACCCAAGGTGATTGATCAACTTGGTACATTCAGCCTGCCCACTAATGGTTTGAATCTCAGTCGGTTCCTGCTGAACCGGCCCAGATTCGAACCGCATATGGCCGGCGAAAGTATAATGCACCAAGTTCCTAATGGCAGCATGGGCTTTAAAGTAGTTCTGCCACTAAATGAAATGCTGCTCAGGAATGGGTATCAACATCAAAATACTGTAGTCACCACAACCACATTATTCTCTTTTCCATTTATACTATATAACAAATCTTTCAAGGCTAAATAATGTTGTATGTGGCTGAACTTCTTTTACTTTAAAGTAAGATGACCATAAGTGTTTTTTCCAGGTGTTAAATTATGACTTTCCAATGACCTTAGAAATCAACAATCATGGATAATTAAACAAAAAAAAAGCTGCACAAAGCCCAGGAGGCCAAAATAAATGAACATGTCAGCAGCCGAGCCAATATAAATTAAAATAATGATACTGTTAGCTTTAACCACCCAGAATCTTTCTGGGACTCTCTTCAAAATAATTTGTGAGAATCAATAGGAATCCAAAACAAAAGGACAACATCCAGATGAATGTCAAACAAAATGGGCTCCCAGCCAGTAGGAAACACAGCAACATCTCTTTTTTTTATTTATTCTTGGCATAGTCATAAATTATAATCTACATCTACTTGAGCGAGCATATGAAAAAAAGTCTAGATGGATGAAGGCCTCATTATTCTCTGTGCAAAGTTGTGGCATCCTAAACAACAGTATGTGACAAGGCGCCAGCTTAGCATCCATAGCTGCAAGGCATACAATGTTCTCTTCATCTAAATGGAGGAAAAAAGCATATATTGTATGCCTTTTTTAAGAGGAGTCAAGTGCAGTTGTCAAGTCATCTTCAAAACACTTATGGAAAATATTTAATATTCAATATAAAAACATCATTGATTGTGTAGATTCACACTTTAAGTGATTTAGCACCTACAGTAGATTGCAGTTAGGACAAAACAGCCACAGCTATGGAAAGTCTTGCGGCACTTCCTCTTTATTACAATAGACATCTTTGTCTAGAATATGTTGGTGGTGCCTTCAGCTATTCGCCTGTTACCACTATTCTGCCTAATAGAGCAAGTGAAGATCTATGAAAATTCCTCACTCCTAAACAGAAGACATTTAACAATGCTCTGTACTGTCTTTATTAAGACTGGTGCACTGAAGCTGTTAATTAATGAAACAGAATGCAGTATTCATAGAGAGCTGTTACAATACTGTGAAAGAATAAATGTTGTAAAGATAAAAAATATAGATTTCAAATCTAAATTGAATTACAATAAAGGACTGTTTACTAACAGTGTATTTAATATGCACTAGACTAATATTACTTTTTCTACAAATATGTTGTATCAAACCGAGGTCTACAGAGATATTTCATGCACAACATTTCTGTAAGTAACTTTGAATGAACTTGCTACAAAGTTACCTCTCACCTGCCTTGACTTCTATTTTATATTTCATGCTTGTCACCAAATAATTAGCAAAAACAAATAATTTTAGTTTAAAATAGATGTGTAAATCAGGTCAGTGTGCTATACTTCTGATTGAATTGTTGGCCACATTTAGAGGAATAAAAGGATTCATTGCAATTAAGTTTCTGTGACCCAAGCCCAAATACTATTTTTTGTTAATTTGTGTTATTGTGTATCAATTTTGCCTTTATGGATTACACATATTTTCTGACCTGATAAATGTGTCTAAATTGAATTCACCTAGTTAAATAAAGGTGTATAAATCAAATTTACTTAGTTAACCTTAAAAATAGATATTTACCCTGGAAGTGATTGGATATTTGGCATGAACACAAAAGTGTCAAAAATAACAAAACTGTTAACGTGTTCCCATGTATTATACTATGTATGTGTGTGTTATTTTATGTAGAATCAATTACATTTGTGAAATTTTGAATATTGCTGCTTTAGCAGATTTTATGTGTTACAGGTGCAATGGAGGCCATGTTGTTTATACTAAAAGAAAAAATGATAGAAAATTTTCAGAAGTTCAGTAGTACTTTAAACATTAAAATAAGATGACTAGAAAACTATTGTATTTTAAGATCTTGAAGAAATACCTGATTTATTAGCAAATGGAAATATGTAACTACAACCTCCTGTGCCAAGTGTGGGAGTTTTAGCTGGGAGGGCACCTTCCAAGGATCTTTGAAGCCACAAGTCTAGCCTGGGCATACACAGAAAATTGGATCCCCCATTGCAGCCCAACAATTAAATGAGACTGTAGCTGCTACACTCACCTTGTCTCTGGCTCTGTCCCCCCATAGGCTCACCTAGTCACCGCTTCCGTGATCTTTGTCTTTTGGGATGATTGATGCCAGTCAACTCACATGTGTACAGGGCATCAAAGCTTCACCCCTTCCCTGGAATCATAGGAGAATGCTGCAGGTGCCAAGAAATGGGGCAAAAGTTGAGTCCAGAGTTGGGCTTTATGTTGTAAACCTTAACTGAATGAAATTCAGTTTGCTACAATAATGTGCACCATTAAACAGGTTCCATATTTATTTCACAAACTAAAAAAAACATTTGCTTTAGTAGTGTGAAAGATTTTGCTTTTCTTATGTGTTTCTCCTGAAAAATGGGGGAGAATTACAGCATCCACCTTGAATGTGTGAATGGAGGAATTGGTTCAATTTTTTTTACTTAGCCTGTTGGCTGAAAAAAAAACTGAACCATGTACAGTATTTGCAGCCTAAACATTTTGTACTGAGACTTGGTGATCTCACTAATGTGTTGCTTACTTGTTTCCATGCTAGAGGTTAATATGTGGATCTGTGCTTTCCATGTCTTCTGATGCTTCTTGGTCATCAGTTCACTAATCATAAGATCACCAGTACTCAGGAAGGCAGCTTTTGTATGAGTAAGCAAAACCCTGCCTCTTCCAAGATGGTTTGTTCCATACAAAGACACACTGTGAAACGATTGTAAAGTCAATAATGGGAAACAAATCAGCTCTAGGAAGCAAACGGGTTAATACTGGTGACTCCTCACCCTCTGTTTGCCTTTTTTTCTGCACAGCTTCTGAAGTTCATGTTCTCTTTAAAGCTTAAATGATATTTTGTGTGGGATTTTTATTTGCCCGGGGTAGTTATAGACTGGCAGATGAATACACTGCCTCCTTCTGTGAGTAGGAAAGATGTCTCCTGATGTGTGCAGCGATGGTTCAGCTTTCTGTAACAGCTAAACATGGCAGGGAGGTACTAGGGTTTATTGAAAAAGCTTCAGCTCATGAATGGAATCTTCACCAATCTTTTTAACCTGACAGCTCTACATCATCATACATAGGGTAAATTCTGCCCTGCCTCTACCCTGATAGGACCGTTAGCTAATACACTTCTGACACCACTTACTCCTGACATGTCTTTCTTTCCTCCTATTTGAACTGGATACATTTTTCAGCAGTCTACCGATCTTGCTGCCATAAATCTCTGGCAGTCCATCTGGTTCCCCAGGTGCAGTGCCCTCAATAGAGACTCCAAAATGGAGTAAAGTATGGAAGCCCTGCTGCTGTTCTTCCTAACATTGTTTGATATTTTTTTTTCTTTCCATGCTGATCAATGCTGAAATTCCACAGTATGGAGGAATGAACACTCCATGGCTTCCCTTCTTAGTGACCTTACCTTGAAGAAGAATTTCCTTCCATATCATTTGGGAGGAAAGCACAGACATGAGACAACTTTTAGTTCCACCAAGTGAAAAACAAATGCATTTCAGTTGGCAATTCTGGGCATGTGTACTGTTCTGATAATGTGTAGTCTGTGTAGCTTATCCCAATTTAAAAAATTTCTAAGATGGGCCAGCAGTCTTTCTGTTAGCATTGCCACTGCTCTGCTTACAAATGCGGCCCACCTCTTTCTCCCTGCTTGAGCCACCACGTACACCATCTTCTACTATCATGTTTACCTTGTTACACATTATTGCTGGTTTCTCTAATGACATGTGTGTACATGTATTTTTTATATTAAAATGTGATCAGCCAACCCCTGCAAAAGACCAGACTTCATAAGGAAGCTAGATGGCTGCTGCGATTTTGAGCTCTTGGAACCCACATTTGTTCTGTTAAATCCCATCTTATTGTTTCTTCAGCCTGACTATGACAGAATGCAGATCCTTAAACCTAGTACACATGGGTCATATGTAGAGTTGAGCGAACACCTGGAAGTTCGGGTTCTGCTGGTCCGTCCGAACTTCGGGACAAAGTCCGGGTCCGGGTCCGGACGGAACCCGAACGATCGCACGGCTAAAGTTACCCCAAGCAACAGGCACGCTAGCAAGCCCAAGGCAGGCCTGGGCCTGGGCCTGAAACAGGGCTTCAAGCCTGCCTGGTCGTCTTGGGCTTGAAGGTCCACAAGCGAGTTGAGATGTATACTGGGTACACATGATCCAAATTCCTAGACGTAAGACAGTATCAGTCCGACTTCTTTGTTATTCTACCCTAAATTGTCTTGTTTACACCCAAGGTTCTCGAGTTTTAGCGTCGTCGGTAGATCGAAGGAATACTTCAGACCAGAAAACGTCCCCAACCGACTAGTGTAAAATTATATTTTTTATGTACATGTGTGTACAGTAATCTCTTTGGTCGTTATTACA
>BLSH010198946.1:715142-734343 GCA_018402905.1 Glandirana rugosa | reverse complement strand
CAATGTTGATGGTGAACAGATCAAAACACTGACAGAATCCATGGATGGCAGGCTTTTGAGTGTCCTTGCAAAGAAAGGTGGCTATATTGGTCACTGATTTGTTTTTGATTTGTTTTTGAATGTCAGAAATGTATATTTGTGAATTTTGAGATGTTATATTGGTTTCACTGCTGAAAATAAATAATTGAAATGGGTATATATTTGTTTTTTGTTAAGTTGCCTAATAATTATGCACAGTAATAGTCACCTGCACACACAGATATCCTCCTAAAATAGCTACAACTAAAAACAAACTAAAAACTACTTCCAAAAATATTCAGCTTTGATATTAATGAGTTTTTGGAATCATTGAGAACATGGTTGTTGTTCAATAATAAAATTATTCCTCAAAAATACAACTTGCCTAATAATTCTGCACTCCCTGTATATAGTATAGTAAATAAGCACACCACATTTTTTGATCTTTTGGTTCTTTATTAAGAGTTTGCATGCTGGTATAAGGGTCTAGTATGGATTGTAGGGAGCCTGTACATTTTTCTTGCTTTTTTTGAGTGGGATTCCACCTTAAAATCCACTCCTGACCCGATGAGTCTTGTAGGCTATTTGGAGGGTACCCTATGTGTTTTATTACATTTTTGTAGGGTCCCCCTTGAAGTCCATATCAGACCTAAAGAGCCTGGCATGAATTTGGGGGGATTTCTACCCTTTGTTTACATCCACTTGTCAGCTGGGAATCCAAATGGGCCTAAAGGGGAATGAATAACTGGACATTAGGAGGTTGCAAACTGTCAGCTTCCTATTAACAAGAGAGGTAACCTGTCACATTTAGCAATGGTAGTAATACTGATGCTAAAAGTATCACTTATAGGAATATGCAGGAAATAGGGGTCTCCTTTTGCTAGTTAATTTACGAGAGCTCCAGTAAATGAATATGAACAGACTGGGCAGTGGACTTACAGGAACAGAGGCTGTCTTGAAGCTGACAGAATGACCAGAACTAGCAAAAGGAGACCCCTATTTCCTGCATGTGGTAGGAGGTCAACTTTTGTCGTGCGGTGGAAGAGGCTCTACTGACTTTGCTTTCTTATCATTAACCCGGATGGAGACCGCTGGCCGGATGTGAATATTGGCAGAAGGTTCAGAGATTGCAGTACAGCACAACATACCAGTCGAATACAGGCCTCTGTTGTTCTCACTTTCTGGTAAGCAGATTGTGGATCTGTACACTGCACGTGGTGTTTGATTTCCATCTTTCCGGGTGATTGGAACTTGAGTACCTACACAGCAAGATACCTGGCTATCCTTGAGAACTTTGCCCACTACTCTTCCTCTTTTACTCTGTGTGGAAATTGATTTTGGACTTATTTTTAGCGCTATTTGCACTTGTTGTTTGGTGGTGGCTAGAGATTGCTACATAAAGTAGTGTGCAGCTTCTATAGATATTTTGTTTGTTTTTAATGGCAGCTTAATAAGCCCTTTCTTATCGTGGTCCATTCCCAATAGAGACCCAAGAGCTCTAATTAGCGCTGATAGGTGTGTCTATAGACAGGTACCACAGGTGACATTACCATTGATATCTTTCCCTCCCCACTCAAACATGCACTGGTTACCCCCATACTTAAAAAACCCTCACTTGACCCCACTGTTTGAGTAATTTAAGACCCATCTCCCTGCTCCTGTTTGCCTCCAAGCTCATTGAATGCCTTGTCCATGTCCAAATGAGTTGCTACCTTACTGACAACAACCTTCTTGACCCCCTACAGTCCAGCTTCGGCCCACAACATTCCACTGAAACTGCCCTACTAAAACTCACCAATGACCTACTAACTGCTAAAATCAATGGCCAGTACTCCATACTCCACCTGTTCCTCCTCAGCATACTTCCCTCCCTTGGCCTCCGTAATTCTGCTTTATCCTGGTTCTCCTCCACCTATCTCAGCACACTTTCAGTGTCACTTACAACTCCATCTCCCCTGCTCCTCTTCCTCTTTCTGTTGGGGTACCCCAAGGCTCTATCCTTGGGCCCCTCCTATTCTCTCTCTATACCTTTTCCCTGGGCCAGTTGATAACCTCCCATGGCTTCCAATACCACCTCTACGCCGACGACACCCAGATCTATCTCTCCACTCCTCAACTCACTCCCTTGATCTCCTCATGGATCACAAACTTACTGAATGACATATCTGTACGGATGTCACACCACTTTCCCAAACGTAATCTTTCCAAAACTGAGCTTGTTATATTTCCTCCCTCCCGGTCCCCCCCCATGACTTTACTATTAAGATCAACAGCACAACCATTGGTCCCTCTACACATGCCAGGGTGCTGGGTGTAATCCTTGACTCTAACCTCTCCTTCAACCCCCACATCCAATCACTGGCTAAATCTTTCGACCTTAACCTCTGCAACATCTCCAGAATTCGACCCTTCCTGACTAACGACACCACAAAACAACTTATTCACTCCTTGGTTGCTTGGTTGCAACTCTCTCCTCACCTGCCTACATTTACACAGACTATTCCCCCCTTCAGTCTACTATGAATGCTGCTCCTAGATTCATACACCTCACTAACCGATCCGTGACTGCTGCCCCTCTCTGCCAAACGCTTCATTGGCTTCCAACAGAGGTTGTGAGACAGTCAACAGTAAATGGCTTCAAACATGCTTGGGATAAACATACATCTATAGTCAGACAACATTAATGTAAAAAAAAAATATATATAAATAAATAAATAAATAAATAAAAAGGGGCAGACTCGATGGACTACTCAGTCTTTTTCTGCCCTCACTTTTCTATGTTTCTATGTTTCCCCTACCCCACCATATAAAAATCAAAATACTAACCACAACATACAAGGCCACCCACAACATCGCCCCCAGCTACATCACCAACCCCATCTGCAGATATCGTTCCCTCTGCTCCTCCCTGGACCTCCTACTCTCTAGCTCCCTTATTACCTCCTCCCATGCTCACCTTCAGTACTTTTCCGGAGCCTCTCCCATCCTCTGAAGCTCCCTGCCCTGTCTGGTCAGCCCCTACCCTGTTCACTTTTAGGAGATCCATGAAAACTCATTTATTCAGGGAAATCTATCCCTCACTCAATTAAGAAGTGTACCTGAGCCTCCCCCATCAAATCATCCCCCGCAGCTATTACCTTTTGTACCACCACCCCCCTCCCTCTAGAATGTAAGCTCTACGAGCAGGGCCCTCCTGTCACCTTCTGTACTGAACTGTATTGTAATTGTACTGTCCCCCATCTACATTGTAACATGCTACATAAACTGTTGGCGCTATATAAATCGTGTATGATAATAATAATAATAATGAGGCTTGCCAGACATGATATTCTGCCGTTGAACCAACATCCAAATGTCTAACTAGCCCTGTGGAAGCTCTACTTGTTGACCCTGGAAGAGTTTGGCTGTTTGATCACTATGGGGAAAAGCGATCTTATCCTCTCACAAGACCTCAATTTACTAGGAACTTGGATAAACCCTTGTTTCAGGGTTGTAAGAGCCCCTTTTCCCATTCTTGAAAAAGGGGGCTCTTACATCCCTGAAATGTTGCGTTTTTCCTCCTCTCTCTTTTCACCAGTGTCTAACTCAGCTATCATTCTCAGTATTCTTGTGCTCAATTTCTGTATGTGTTTCTGAACATCAGCTGCTATATAACCTAAGTGGTTCTCACTGTACAGATATACATGCAAGTATTTTTGTTGGTTGGAATTAACAATGGAGTGAATACTTATGCTGTATTATTCGTGATATGACATACTTGGATATTTGTACCTATTATAAAATTGCATACACTTTTGATACGTGGTGTTCTTACTCTATATATTTAAAACTATTGTGCTAAGAGATTGATACACTGTTGAGGTTTAAGCATCCTAAGAAAAAAATGTTTTGTTGGTTGCTTAATGGTGTAGATAATAGTGATGAGCAGACCTTTAATGTTAGTTACATGATTTCATTTTTAAACCCACTTTTGAAAATATGAACCTTGGAAGTTGGAAATAAAACTTTCTTTTTGAATGCATTTCAAACATGAAGCTCATATCCATAATGTAAATACCATATTCATTTCAAAAGGTTTTCCTGAAAATCTGTAAGAATTTATTAAAAAATGCAAAAAAAAATTTTTTTTAGTAACTAAAAGGTGATAAATTAAACTTTGAAAATTTAGGACAAGGGACTGTGTGGCATTTAGAAATATGTTGCCTTAAATACTATTGTTGATTTTCTTTCATCTGGTAGGAAGGAATGGAAATGTCATTGTTCCCAGGTCATTTCACAAGGGAATGGGTGGAGGGCTTTAAACATCTGGTAATTAAATAACAGTTCAAGCGTATCTGTTTTTCTGTTTTAGAAGCAAGTAGCTAAGCTAAGGTGTACTGGAAATATTTCTTAACATGTATTTTCTTCTAACTATACTGTATCTTTTCTACCACCATCGCTGTTTTTTTTCAATAACAGAAAATTAAACAGTGTGATAGTATGCGAGGTGAAGTGGTAGATGGACACTACCTGTCATATGGACTGGATTTAACAGAGTCCGGTCCGGATTTTACCAGTTATCAGGGCAGGGCGGGTTCCGGTCTGCAGTTTATGGTACACTGGAGTCCACCAGCCGGTGGCTTAATTAATCAGGAAGAGATCTCACTTGAGCTCTGACCTGGACCAGAGGGATCTGAATGAGCTCTTTGTCTGTTTGGACTGTAAAATACAAGGTTTGCATTGTGGCCCTACACTGTATAGTGAGGAAACTATAATGTTTAGTTTAGCCCCAGATGACAAGGATTTATTTTCTGTTTTGTTTATTTTTAATATGCAAATCTTTTACCAATAAACCTGGCAAGCCGCCAGATATTAAAGAAAGTTACCTGCACACTGACTATTTTCCTCAGGAAAGTTAAAAGCTAATCTCCTACATGTGGTAGAGTTCAGTGGGCATCTTTCCAAGATGGAAGAAATATGGAAAGATGGAGGGCCCTGTTACAAGCCAATGCAGCACAGAAGGAAACCAACCGCCAGGTCGCAGAAGGAGCTACAAGCACAACAGGCAGCTCAGAGGGAAACCAACCGCCAGGTTGCAGAGGCCACCACAGCACAACGGCTCAACAGGAGATGAACCAACAGTTTGTGGAGGCCCTGCTGGAGTTAAAAAGGGGTCTCGCCCCTCCGGTAACAGTGGAACCAAAGTTGGTATGCGCCTCTTACCACATGCAGAAGATGACACCTGCGGACGACGTGGATGCGTATCTTACGACTTTTGCAAGAACAGTGGGCTGGACTGTTAGCACCATTCTTGAACCGGGGAACCCCAAAAAGCCTACTTTGATCTGGAAGCAGATAAGGCCCAGGACTAAGAGACCCTAAAGGCAGAGATATTCGCATGTCTAGGGGTCACCATGACAGTCCGGGCCCAATGGGTGCATCGATGGACCTACCGCACCGAAAAGCCACCCGGCTCTCAAATGTTCGACCTGGTACACCTCTCCAGGAAGTGGATACAGCCGGAGTCTTTGCCAGGTCCTCAGATTGTGGAGCGTGTGGTCATGGACCGCTATCTATGTGCACTCCCTGCTGCTTTGAGGAAGTGGGACAGTCATGGGGACCCCAAAACCACCACCCAACTCATGGAGCTCGTGGAGAGATACACTGCTGCTGAGGACTTGTTGCACCCATCTGCGCCCCACTCCAAAGTATCTAGGGGTGAAAGATTGCCTGGCAAAGCCGGTAAGACTGTCCCAAGGTTCAGAGGCTTGGGGAAATTTGATAAGACTACTACGGTTAAAGAGACTGTGGGCTCTAGACCTGGAGACTGGCCAAAGAAGCCAGGAAGGTCTTGGGGACCCTGGAAAGGACAGGGTATAGAGCACATACAGTGCTACCAATGTCATGCATTGGGCCATATTGCTGCCAATTGTCCCCTGAATGATGAATTCATGCAATGTGATTATACTTATGTAAATAGACACCTTTTTCTTTTTGCACAGGTTGCATATACAGCATCATGTTCAAATCACATGGATAAGCAAATGTGTGTGATTTTTGTTGATGGAAAGCCAATCACTGCACTGTTTGACTCTGGCAGTGTGGTAACGATGGTAAAAAGCAATTGTTTAAATCCTGCAAGGTTACCGCCTAGCACTGTCAGGGTAATTTGCATCCATAGGGACACTCGTGACTACCAGACGGCAGTGGTTGAGATTGACACTCCTTGGGGCAGTATGACTCACTCAGTGGGGGTAGTACCTTCACTGCTATATGACACCCTAGTGGGCAGGGATTCTCCCCATTTTTGGTTATGGGAAGGCCCAGGGAGCCTGGAGGATAGATCTCCCCCTGCTGCGGAAGCACGGGAATTCTCGCCCAACCCTTTTTTCCAAATGAAAGGGGAGACTGGTGGCAGGACCGATGAAGGAGGAGACCCTCTTCCTTTTCCTGTACTGGCTGGTGAGCTGGAGGAGCTGGAAGATAGTCTAATGACCCAGAAAATGTCTCTGACCCTGACTGTGAGAGTGAACAGAATGTAGTACCTGACTTAGAGGTCTGGAGAGGACTTCTGTAGAAAGCAACTATGGGATGTCACTCTTTTTAGAGCCAGAGAAAATATGAAGGTGATGGAAGGGGAACCTGTGGACCCTAATTGGCGGGTGTCTTTTTCATACATGGCTCTTAAAAATAATTTATTGTATCAGGTGGTGAAAGGAGGGGAGGACGCGGTGGAACAGCTAGTGTTCCCCAAACCATTTTGCAGATCTAGATCTAGCCCAGATCGCTAGTTCTAGCCCATGGACATGTAATGGGGGAACATCTGGGTATGGATAAGACCAGGGAGAGAATAACCCAGAGATTCTTCTGGCCGGGTTGCATGCAGATATCAGAGAGTATTGTGAATCCTGCCCCGAGTGTCAACTCTCTGCACCCTCACCCCAGTCCACTTGTTCCACTGACCATAGTGGAAGTGCCTTTTGAAATAATTGGCATGGATCTCGTGGGACCCATAGTAAAGTCTGCCCGGGGACACCAGCACATCCTGGTAATACTAGATTATGCGACCCACTATCCGGAAGTCAGACCCTTGCGGAACACCTCCCCTAAGACTATTGCCAGGGAGTTGGTCCAGGTGTTTAGCCGGGTGGGGATCCTAAAGAGGTCTTAACGGATCAAGGCACCCCGTTTATGTCCCGTGTAACCAAGGAAATGTGCAGCTTGTATAAAATCTCCCATCTCCATACCTCATTCTACCACCCCCAAACAGATGAACTTGTGGAGAGGTTTAATAAAACACTCAAAAGCATGTTGAAAAAGGTAGTGGAGAAAGATGGGAGAGATTGGGATATGTTGCTGCCGTACCTCATATTTGCCATACAAGAGGTTCCGCAAGCGTCTGCGGGGTATTCCCCCTTTGAATTCTTGTATGGTAGACATCCCAGGGGGCTGCTAGATGTCACAAAAGAGACGTGGGAAGAAGAGGCCACCCCATATAGGAGCATCACAGAGCATATCTCCTTGATGCAGGATCGAATCGCAGCAGTCCTGCCCCTGGTGCGAGAATATATGGAGCAAGCCAAGGAGGCCCAGAGAAGGGTTTATAATCGTGGTGTCAAAACCCGGACTTTCAAACCAGAAGACCGAGTGCTGGTGCTAGTCCTCATGTTTGAAAGTAAATTCCTAGTAAAATGGCAGGGTCCCTTTGAGATAAGGGAAAGATTAGGGGAAGTGAACTACAAAGTTTACCAGCCAGGGAAAAGGAAACCCAAGCAAATTTACCATGTGAATCTCTTAAAACCATGGAAAGACAGAGAGACTTTATTGGCAGTGCCCACTCCTCAAGAGGATAGGTTATCCATGACTCAAAATTACGTTAAGGAATGTATCAGTAAAAACAGAGATTTTTTCTCTTACCTACCTGGACTGACCACCGTACTACAACATGACACAATTACGGAACCAGGGGTCCGCATAAATGTAAAACCCTACTGAATACTGGAGGCTAGATGGGAGGCGGTAGCGAAGGAAATAAAAACCATGTTGGAGTTAGATGTGATAGAGGAGTCCCACAGTGCCTGGTCGAGACCTATAGTGCTGGTCCCAAAGCCTGATGGCACTATCAGGTTCTGTAATGATTTCAGGGAGCTGAATAATGTGTCTAAGTTTGACGCATACCCGATGCCGTGGGTTGACGAACTTGTGGACAGGTTGGGAGGTGCCTGGTACATAAGAACCCTAGACCTAACTAAGGGCTACTGACAGATCCCCTTAATGGAGTCAGCAAAGAAAAAAGCCCTTTATGCAGCCGTCTATTTGGATGATGTAGTCATCCACAGTCCAGATTGGGAATCACATCTGCCCCAAATACAAGCAGTTGTAGATTCTCTTAGGGTAGCAGGTTTAACAGCCAACCAAAAAAAGTGTGCCATAGGCCTGAAGGAGGCAAAAAACCTTGGGTATGTTATTGGTCGGGGAATGATGAAGTCCCAGACCAATAAGATCGAGGCAATTCAAAATTGGCCCCAACCGGTGAATAAAAAACAGGTTTGTGCCTTCCTGGGGATTACAGGATATTACAGGTGGTTCATAACTGACTTTGCTACCATTGCCGTACCTCTGATCGATCTGACGAAGGGGAGAGGTTTGGGCATGGTTAAGTGGAATCCCAAAGCCGAGAAGGCATTCTAGAAGTTGAAGCAAGCCCTTTGTGTACAACTGGTGCTCATGACCCTGGACTTCACAAATGAGTTTGTTGTACAAACAGACACCTCTGAGGTGGGACTAGGTGGTGTTCTGTCCCAGATCAGAGATGGTGAGGAGCACCCAGTTGTCTACTTAAGCATGAGAGGAACTATGCCATCGTGGAGAAGGAGTGCTTGGTGATCAAGTGGGCCTTAGGGGCGCCGGAGTACTACCTCCTAGGAAGGTTGTTTAGGCTGGTCACTGACCATGCCCCCCTGAAGTGGATGTGTGACACCAGGGAGAAAAATAGCCAGGTGACTAGGTGGTTCCTGGCCCTACAGCCATTTAAGTTCACAATGGAACACCAGGCAGGAAGACTCCAGAACAATGCGGATGCCCTCTTCCGGGTCCACTGTGTTGTTGGGACAGTTGCTCAGCCACAGGGGCTTGAGCAGAGGGGGAAGATATGTGAAAGTATGCAAGGCGAAGTGGTAGACGGACGCTATCTGTCACCTCATATGTGTTCACAACGACTGGATTTAACAGAGTCCGGTCAGGATTTTACCAGCCACCATGGTAGGGCTAGTTCCAGTCCACAGTTTGTGGTCCACTGGAGTTCACCAGCAGGTGGCTAAAATAATTAGGAAGAGATCCCACTTAAGCTCTGACCTGGACCTCAGAGAGGGATCTGAGGGAGCTCTGTGTCTGTTTGGACTTTTAAAGGTTCGCATTGTGGCTTATGTTTTGTTGGTGTAGGGGTGATTATTTTCCTCAGGAAAGTTTATCCCTACGAGCTTATCTCCCACAAAAGTTATAGTCAGAGTTCAGCTGTCATCCTTCCCACCTCTGTCAGACATTTATACTGGAGTAAGAGATAGAGAAAGTATCACAGCCATTATCAAAATGGTATAACGTTCATTTTAGAAATGTCCACGTATACCCAAGAAATGAATAAAAATATATAAAATCTTGCATAAAAACATTTGTTGTGGGAATTTCAACCCAAAGGTAAATTAAAAACTAAAGCAGAAATAATATATGGAATTAACCAGCCATTACACAAAATATAAAATGCAGTATTATATCACACAAATTCTCTGCACTTCCCTTTGCTCAACACTTAAACTAGAAGCAAACCCCTATTTAAAAAAAAAAAAGTTTACTTGTAGGCCTTTCATGTCAGAAGAGACTGCACATGCACAGGAGTTGCATTATCCTGGCCCAGAAGAAGATGGGTAAAACTGAAAGTGCTGGCAAAGGAGGGCAGCATGAACATCACAGTGAAGGAAGAAATTGCTAGGTAAGCATGCCATAATGTGCAAGTATGCTGTACTTGCACATTATGGTAAAAAAAAAAATTTCTAGAGGCCCAAAACATTTTTTCATGGTGATTTATTTCTGCTTTAAGTAAATCAGGCTATATGCATATTGTTTCCCCTCTGTCTTGGATGGCTAGGAGAATGTTCACTAGTAAATAGGATTTTCACACTTCGTGTGAGATATTTGTGAATAGTTATAGGTTCTGTGTAAACTGTAAGCTCTGATGTTATTAGTACTGTTTCCAATGCTGTTTGATAGATATACTTGACAGGAAATGCAAAGCTATATTTATATGGTTACCATGTCTATTGTATACCCTAATGTAAACAGATATGTTCAATTAAAAATCTAAAAAACATGTTGCTGGCATATAAATAATGCAGTCAGTGACTATAGCCAAGAAAAGTTAACTTGTAACCATATGATTGAACATCAGCAACTAACGTTATTAATCTAACATCTGTTTATAGTACCTATCGTAAATTAGTAAGATCTTTTCCAACTTTTTTCCAGAGAACAACAAACTAAACACACCAGTTCTTGCTTCATTGGGCTTTAAAGTCTAATGTCATTGGACAGTCACACAAACCCGACCCTTTCTCTTTTGGTCTAGGTTCTTCCCCCAAAATGAAAGCTTACTGAATTAAAGTGGAACTAAACTTGCTAAACAGATTTTTTTTTGGTAGAAGAGACTAAGAGAATACGTCTCTTCTGCTAAAAAACTCTTTTACTTGTCTGCCAGCAAATTTTGTTATCTTTATACTGAGCGCAGTGCCTACATTGTTCAGTGTACAGTCCCAGCCCAATGTTGAGAATGGAGCCAAGTGCCTGCAAACTGTAATATCCCCCCCCCCCCCAATAATATTTTGCATTCAGAAAGAAAACCAGAGTCCTATTACTAAACCCACAACAATGGGAGAAAATTGGAATAATGGAAGAAAATATAACTCCAGTGTACATAGTGCTCTAGTAGGAATTAAACTCAGGAGTCTAGCACAGAAAAGCAGAGCCCAACAGAACTATGTTTTGCACAGGTTCCTAAAACAAATGATTGCTTCAAAAGCTGAATACAGAATGTTTTATTTCAGCAAAATCTGCTCTTTGTCAGTGGAAAATTTTGGGATCCATAGTATTTCTACAGTACACTCTAGCTCTAGTATATCACAAACAGGAAGTTTACAATATTAAAAAGGTTTTATCTACTGTAGGTATTACATGCTTGTCATAACCTGCAGTTAAGCTATTACATGATTAACAGGAAACATTAAAAATATTATTTTGTAATTTCATTTATTCAGTATTGTTTTTAGAGTACTTTCTTAATTACTTTAGATGTGAATATTAAACCTGTAAGAGCAGTTCCAACTTTCTATCAAGTAAAATCCCTTTAAGCGAATGTTCAATTTTATAAAGGATTTCCTATGTTGTGAATAATAGTGTTTTGGCTTTGTAACCTAAAGGCCTTTGTTCATAAGGACTGATTTGGAGACACTTCCGAAATACACATTAACTTAAGTGAATAAAGAAGTGATTGTAGCACAAAGTAACTCTGTACATGTTAGCAGAATGTGATAAATTACAGTTATAATCATTGTTACAATAATAGAAGCATAGCTAAAACATTTAAATATATATATAAAAAAAGGAAGAAGCTGTGTTTGTAACAAGATATCTTAAGGGACACTTCATTACTGACCATTAATGTATGGGCATGTCACCAGCAACCACTAAGGTAAAGGGGCAACTCACCTTTCATCACCAATGTAAGGGAGCACTATATTACTGACAACAATTACATATTCCTAATTTGGAATATGTAATCGTTGTCAGTAATATAGTGCTCTGAATATTTTTGTCCAGAGTATGTAATGTACAAATCTGTAACACAGATTTGTACATTACATACTCTGGACAAAAATATTCATTGTCTCAACAGATGCTTGTTGCTAAAATGATTTAATGTAGTTCTCCTTTAAGGTAGACTCACACAGTGTTAGCTCTATATTCTGTGCACAAAAAGAGCACATGTAATGGCAGAGTTTATGTCAAAAAGGATCTTTTGTCTTAAGGTTTATGTGTATCTGAATGACTATTAAGCTGGTCATACATGGATCGAAATTTGGCCAGTTCAGTAGGGACTGGCCACCAGTTATAGCCAGCAGCATGGATAATTGTGTTCTGCTGGTGAGGACAGCTCCCCACTGGCAAAACACAATACTTCAACAGGAGGGATTCTCCTATCCACATTGATTCTGGAGATGGGGAAATCAGATCAATGTTTTTCATTCAACCTGCCGGTTGAATGAAAGAAAGGTTAAGTATTTATGCCATATTTTGAAGGTATAAGGGCTGTGGCATATTTGTGCGGTGCATACAGCAAGTAGACTCGGGTCTTCTTTAAACACATGTCCCTTTAAGCCACTTGCACTGCTCAGCATGATACCCACATTTTTTCACCCCACACATTTTTTTCAGCAGTGCGCCCAGGTTTTACAATGCTAGCTTCCAATATTGCACATCCCCTATACAGCAGACATAAGAAAGATGGTGTCTTTCATTGATAATGAGGCAGTATTGTGTAACCCTAATTTATCTCTGATCATTTGCACTTTTGTGGAAGAATAGAACACATTAGCCTTTCTAACACACCAGATCCATGGCTATGCCATTGCTGGTCATCCAATATGATTGTCTTTGCTCTATACTTAGGGCTGTATTTAAACATCATGTTGTCCTAGGGACACCTTATGAAGCCCTCTAGTACAAGGTTGCCCTTTGCACCACATGCCTGCAATATAGAAGTAGGAAAATGCTAAGGAACCATGCTGCAGGAAGGTATTAAGCCTTGAACAGTGAGACACAGATGTGGATTGATGGCATATGAAGACAAATCTAAGGATTCCAAATATTTGTCTCTTTAATTGTATATTACAGGGTTTCTCAACCAGGGTTCCTCCAGAGATTGCTACCCATGCACACACACGCACCAGAAATGGCACCAAACAGCCCTAGTTAAGCTAGCAACAACCAGCATCCAGTGCCGTCTGATCTACAGCATTTGTGTGTGTGTTCCTGAGCAACCTGATTATCTGATACCTGTTCCTGTGACCCTGCTTGTCTCGACCCTGCTCTGATCTCCGCCTGCACTGACCTTGGCTACCCATGACCACTCTTCTGTCTGACCCTTCTGTACTGCACCACCCGCCAGCTACCGACCCAGCCTGTACCACCACTCTGTTCAACTAGCACGAGACCGGAAGAACCTCTTCAGTTGTCACCAGTGACCATCTCAACCCTCGTGCCTTCCTCACTCCTGAGCCTCCTGTCTGCTCTATCAGGGGTTCACGAATCAGGGTCGCAAGAGAGGTTACTCCTGCATAAGTCAGACTCCACCGCCAGGTACGTGACATTGGGGTTCCTTGAGCAATGGTCAATTTCTACCTCTCAGATAAATTCCCAATGACATCATTGATCTTTTAGCTATCTGTAAGGGGTTAATTCTTCCCAATGACCACAAGTATATGGAGCATTCTTCCCATTGACCATCTCACTAATGTATCATGAGTTGTAGATTTTTAATTTTTAGCAGGGGTTCCCTGAGACCGGAGAATTATTTCAAGGGTTCCTCTGTGTTCAAAAGGTTGAGAAAGGCTGGTGAATTCCATTCCTAATATACCAAGCTACAAAGACAAACCAAGTAGGATGTTTATGGTATGATACTGTTAAAACAATCATACTTCTATTGAGTACAAAATGGTTAAACACTCATAAAAGATGCTATACATGGAACAGGATAAATCAACATAAAAAATCCTATGTAGGGTCTACCAGACTGTATCTTGTATTAGTAGATATGTTATTACATTTACATTGTGAAATCATAGGATTGTAAAGATGTACTGAGCCCAGAGCACTTTGATGCATTTTGTAGACCACCGGTTAATTCTTAGGGGGAATTAGAGGTACCTGTTATATAAAGTATATCACATTGATAGTATCAATAGAAACTGTTATGCCTTCAATCTGTGTACCCAATCCCTTGCCACAGACCATAAGGGTGGTGGGACCTCAGAAGTTTCTAAGGTAAATATACAGAGTTGCCTAACTGCCCAAAGAGGAGTTACTATCTCAGGTATGTTGGCTATGCATATTATTCTGTCATGAAATATTGTGTGTATCTGATCTCACACAAAGCTGCCAATCTGTTTGAGGCACCCTGTCCGGCATCAAATCATGTTATTCCTTATTGGGCCTGTATAGTATTAGGTAGTTGGATAACAGAATGAGCCTGAGAGGTGATACTGTCCTCCTAAGCCTATATGTACCACATTGTATTTAACAATTGAGGATGAATGCAAATGAGGAGAGAGTTGGTTCTACTAAAAAAAGGTCAACATCTAACCCTTGGTGTACCATTGGAGGAGAGGGACATTGGCTGATCTCTGAACAATGAACCTGGTAGTGCTGAGCTCTGAGAACTTCCAGATTTGTAGATATCAATCTCTGGCCTCTCTGGCCAGAAAAGTAGCTGATCAAAAACAGTTTGTAATCGGTCAGCTTCAAAAGAGTGCAAAGGTGATAGTAGGGGTCTAATAGACACCTAATGGTCACCTTAAAGAAAACCTGTCACTTGCACTATCAGCCTTCTTGTGTTTATACAGTTAAATTAAGAAAGTAAACGTATGTTATTAAAATTATAGACTATAAAATATATTAAAAAATGTAAAAACCCTCTGCTACCACATGCATGCACAAAAGGATGAAAACACAATTGCTGGGTGCATACTCTTAAGAAAATTTAAATTAAAATCATAGACTATAAAATACATTAAAAAATGTAAAAACCCTCTGCTACCACATGCATGCACAAAAGGATGAAAACACAATTGCTGGGTGCATACTCTTAAGAAAAGATTACGCCACACATATTAGGTATCACTGCACACACAAGAGTGAGAGCAATATTTCCAGGGTCATCATTCACTGTTATCTCCAAATTGATGACCTGTAAGGGCTTTTAACCACTTCAATACTGGGTACTTTGAGCCCCTTCCTTCCCAGACCATTTTTCAGCTTTCTGTGCTCTTGCATTTTCAATGAGAATTGCGCGGTCATGCTACACTGTACCCAAATAAAATTCTTATCATTTTGTTCACACAAATAGAGCATTCTTTTGGTGGTATTTAATCACCACTGTGTTTTTTATTTTTTGCGATATAAGCAAAAAAAGAGCGAAAAATTTGAGAAAAAAACAATATTTTCTACTTGCTGTTTTAAAAGAAATTCAATAAAATCAAATTTTGTCATAAATGTATGCCAAAATGTATTCTGCTACATGTCTTTGGTAAAAAAAAATCCGAAAAAGTGTATAATAATTGGTTTGTGCGATCACAGACAGATGTACGCAGATAATCATGTACAGATGTGCGCAGATGATCACACGGACATATGTGTGCAGATGATCATTGGGACAGATGATTTTACTGGGACATATGTGGGACAGGTGTTTTTATTGTGTGGGGACACTGTGGGGTGACACTGTGGGGGGGGGCAAGTGTGGCAACATGTGTGGGGACACTGGGGACATGTGTGGGGATGCTGGGGACATGTGGGGGGTGATGGCACTGTGCAAGGACACTGGGGCAGTGATCAGTGTGTAAACAGTTGTAAAAAAACAGTTCATACACACTGATCACTGCACAGCTGCAATGATCCGCTCTCCCTCTTCTCACTGACAATTTCCGCCTGAGGAGAGGGAGAGCCGATTGCCTAGCAACCGACTTTCTGTTTACATCACATGATGGCTTTGATTGGACACAGCCATCAAGTGATCAGGACGGCTAATCACAGAGCCCTCCTGCAGATCCGAGATGTGCTGTGTTAGGGTGACACGAGCGCATCGGGATCGCGCTGCTGCACGGGCATGCGGCCACGTGATCCCGCTCCTTCTGAAGGACATTTTGGAACGTCCACTCAGAAGGACGAAGCACCCACCTGGCCGTATATATGCAGTGGCTGGGTGGGAAGTGGTTAAAGTGCTGACTATGGACAATTTTGGGTATTAAAGTTTTTCACTGTTTCATGGGTGCACACAATTTTAAAGCTTCATATGTTTGGTATCTATTTACATGACGGAACCTCATATTTTATATTTCCCAAAAATTGGGTATTATGTTGTGTATGTGTGCACTAAAATTCATTTTACTGTTACTGTTATTATTGTTAAAAATTAAATTGAATTGTATTTTGCTCAAAGTATACATTTAGAAAATAGTAGCACAAACATTGTGTGATATAAAAAAAATTAAACTGTCTTTGTTTTATTCAACAGGTACTGCTTTTAGAAAATATATAATATTTTGGGGGTTTTAAGTAATCTTAAAGTCTAAAATGTGTATTTTAACATGTGTGCAAAAAAATTAAAACATTTGGCTCTGGTAGTGAAAGACTTAAAGTACATTCTTGGGAGATGCCTTTAAAGCATAACAATATACAGTATATAACTATATAGCAGGGATATGCGATTAGAGGACCTCCAGCTTTTGCAAAACTACAAGTCCCATCATGCTTCTGCCTCTGGGTGTCATGCTTGTGGCTGCCAGAGTCTTGTTATACCTCATGGGACTTGTAGTTATGCAACATCTGGAGGTCCACTAATTGCATATCCCTATTATATAATATAAGGCATTATAACTATAAGGCTAAACTTTTTTTTAGTCTTGGATAGAGTAGAGAGGAGTTTGAACAACCCCAAGATTCATCCCCCCTATTTGGGGGTGAATGTGAAGGAAATCCCAAATTGTGGGCTGTCCCAAGAACAGGGATAGAGGGGAAACCTTCCAATGGGCACTTTCTGGTGACCCTAGTAGCAGCCAGAGATTCCCCCACTTTAGAGGGATTTCCTCTCACTTCCTGTTTGGGCTATGGGACAGGAGGTGAAGGGAAATTTCCCCAATACAACACAGATGGCAAAAAAACTGACAAGGGTTATAAATCTCCATTATTCAATCTAAAATGTAAAAAAAGTTTTGCCTTTAGTTCTACTTTAAGCTGTAGGTGGTGTAATGGAACTTTATAATCCTAACAAACAGCATCAGCAACTTTGACATTATTGCTTTGGTTTAAATGCAGCAGCACCACCCCAATCTATTCATTACAGCTTGAAAAATACTTTTTAAATTCGTTTTGGCTGGATTTTTCATCTAGTGGTAAGAGCCCAAAATTAAATAGTGGAACCTAGCAACAAATCTAAAAGCGATAGGAAACACTTAGCTCTTAAAAGTAAATTTAAAGCCCTCAAGCTTAAACCAATTGTCAAAACAGTTTAATTGTGTAGTTTGTATTCTTTTATTCACAGCACAACATTGTACTTTCATAAAAAGGGTTAAAAGGGATTAATAAAATGAGTGAAAAAAAAAACACCTCAAAAGGACAACCCCACATTGTGAAAAGGAGGCAATTTTAATCCTGAATTTAAATCTAGAGTGTTTTATTTCAGAGACAAAAGCCACACACATAATACAGTGGCTGGAGAGTATATATGGAGCTGCAATGTAAGAGAAAGAGATGAGTAGGTTTTATCTTGAAACACTAGGTGTATTTCATCTAAACATTAGAGTGTATTATTTCAGATAATTCATGTTTACAAACATTTTTGGGTGCCACAGCACTGGATTGTAATCATTGCTGATCCAAGACTGTTTAATTTCTATTAGAACCCTTTCACACCAAAAATTTTTCAGGCGCTTTTGCGCTAAAAATAGCGATAGAAAAGCGCCTGGAAAAACTCCCCCCAATACACCCCTGTGTGAAAGCCTGAGTGCTTTCACACTGGGGCGGTGCGCTTGCAGGACGGTAAAAAAAGTTCTGCAAGCTGCATCTTTGCAGCCGTGTGGGAGTGGTGTATTCACCACTCTTATACCACCCCTTCCCATTGAAAACAATGGGGCAGTGCTCCCTAGGCACTGAACACCGCTTCGGGAGCACCACTAACCGGCACTTTTAACCCCTGTTTAACCACTTGTGGGGGGAGGGGTTAAATGCGCACTGCCGCTGTCCGAATGGCAGCGCCATAATGAGCACTAAAGCAGTGTTTTACTGCTAACGCTCGGGCGGCCCTGGTGTGAATGGGTCTTAAAGTGAGGCAGTCAATAGTTTCAGATACAGGTGGATTTATCTCTCTCTAACAAAACCACCTTTCCATAAGGCAAGTCAGAAGGCCCAGGATGTTCTGTGGTCCAGCTTGAACACAGTCCATGGGGTCCTCAGTTTGATGAGTGCCCACCTCAAGTAGTCTGCAATTATATGGTTTGAAAAACAGCTTAAATGCATCTAATGGGGGGCGGGGATGGCCTTCTGAGCAAACATATGCCAGCTTGGTATGAACTTACAAAAGGAAGCCAAATCCAACAGCTAGAATAGGAGCAGATGTAAAGCCAGCAGTTTTGCCAGGTTGGCATGGAGATGCTGGGCATGAGGGTGATTAGCAGACATTTTTTTCAGCTCCAGCAGCTGCAAAAGAAATGTCTGCCTGGTGAAGGATTCTTTTGGAGAAGGCAGGGTGGAGTTAGGAGATTACAGCAAAGTTGGAGCTTATGATTAGAGATGAGCGAACTTCTAGAAGTCTGGGTTCTGCTGGTTCGACCGAACTTCGGGACAAAGTCCGGGTTCGGGTCCGGACAGAACCCAAACTTTGTCCCGGACCCCGAACCCCATTGAAATCAATGGGGACACAGACTTTTAGGCACAAAAAAGGCTGTAAAATAGTCCTGAAAGGTCCTAGAGGTCTGCAAAAGGAAGGAAATGTGGGTAAGGGTGGGACAAGTGACCTACAAAGAAATGGGGACATTTCTTTTTAGTCTGTGTCACTTTTCTTATTGCCGCTAATGATTGCACATCTGTTATTCACACACAACATCTTTTCTTTCCCTAGAAAAGATGTTCTTCACACATTACTAACTAAAGTTACCCCAAGCCCCAGGCCCTGTTTCAAACCCAAGACAGGCCTGGGCTTGGGCCTGAAACAGGGCTTCAAGCCAGCTTGGTCGTCTTGGGTCTGAAGATCTTCAAGCGAGTAGAGATTAGTATTCGAGGTTGAAACGACATTAGAGGATTGAGGTGGGACGGAAGAGGTTTTCTTAGGAAGTGGTCCGTCTGTAAAGAAAACGTCGACGACCTCGACTTTTTTTACAGACGATTA
>BLSH010198946.1:586917-609373 GCA_018402905.1 Glandirana rugosa | reverse complement strand
ATTTTTCATTAAAATTACCAGAACACCGGACCCGAACCCGGACTTTTTTTGAAAAGTCCGGGTCCGGGTCCGGGTCCCGGACACCCCAAAGTTCGGTACGGACCCGAACTTTACAGTCCGGGTTCGCTCAACTCTACTGATGAGGCAAAAAGTCAGATTTGTTACCAAGTACATCAAGATGCGGGATGGCCAACTAGCTGACAATCTGCTCTGCTAACAATTTGGAATTTCATAGTGTAACAGGAAAGGGTTAGAAAGCAGAAGGCTAGCAGCAGTTTTTGTTACAGGGAAAAAAGGCAACAATTTAACAAGCTTCAGGTTTGCTGTCAAATGTAACCAAATGCAGAATAGCCAAGTGGTTGGCAGTCTGCTGTTCTGGGAAATGAACAAATGATTAGCACTGTGGTGAGTAGTGTCAGAGTGTCGCACATTTTGTTTGTCAAAGTAGACAAACAATTATAAAATGCAATGTGTCAAAACTGCTGGCAAGTACAGAAAGTGAAAGAGTGGCCTGGCAATATGGTATGAGAGTGTCAGATGTATGGGTGGTTTCTGTCACAAAAAAAAACAACAATCTTAGAAATGTAAGTATAAAAATACAAAGACAGTTTGGAAAATTGTCTGACAGACTGGTGATTAGTTAGGATATGTCAGACACAACATTCCACTGGTGTTTTTTCTATTTTCTTTCATGAACCGGTGGTCATTTTACAAAAAAAGGACAGAGAAAGAATCACATATAGATCTGAGATAGATTAGACATCCAAGAGCAGAGACAAAGGCACAACACTAAACTAGAAAACAGGGACTGATTCAACACATTGACACAAGTCAGGGTGAATGTTTGAATGTGCCAACTAGTCTGCAAAAGTGTATTGATCCATAGACATCTACCAGATTACAGTTTACTAAAGTTAGAGGAATGAAATATGCAATTTGATTGCTGGCCATGAAGTACTCAAATATAATTTATTGGTTGAACTAGCTGTATATTTTTTCAACCAGACTATGTAACTATATACAGTAAAACCTATGATGGCGAGCATAATTGGTACCGGAAACGTGCTTGTAATCCAAAGCACCTGTACATCAAAGCAAATTTCCCCATAAGAAATAATGGAAACTCAGATGATTCGTTCCACAAACTTTTATTCATTATACAAAATACAGTATAAATTGTACTGTAAAAATAAAACAAATTAACCTGCACTTCAGGAGAGAGGCGGTTCACAATGCTGTGACCTGAAAGTCGGCACAACTTTGCCAGGCAGCTTTGAGGAAACTTCGAAGCAACTTCATGGAATGCCTTGGTAATCTTCCTGTAATGTTGGATCTAAATCACATCAATAAATATAAGGATCCTACTTGGAGGCAACTTCCATTAAAATCTATGGGCACAAGTCGGATAGAAGTTGCCTTGAAGTAGTACAGGAACATTTTCTAAAGTTGGAGCAACTTCGCGGAAAAGTTCGGGTTCGGTACCAAACTTGACCCGAACGTGACCCCGGAACCCGAACCCCATTGAAGTCAATGGTGACCTGAACTTTTGGGCACAAAAATGGCTGTAAAAAAGTTCTGGAAAGGGCTAGAGGGCTGCAAAAGGAAGCAAAATGGGGGTAAGAGTAGGACAAGTGCTCTACAAACAAATCTGGATAGGGAAATAACTTAATCACATAAAAAAAATAAAACGGCGAGGAGGAGGTGGATGTGGAGTAGGAGCCTCGACATTGTCTAGGCCGTGACCGTGGCAGTGTAGGTGGAAGTGGAGGAGGTGGAGGAGGAGGAGGAGAAGGAGGGGGTAGCCAACACTGTTATTTGTTTGTTTGTTTTTCTAATTGGGGTAGCACCCAAAATATTGAGACATATAAAAAAAAAACAAGTATACCAATGGCTGTGTGAGGCCGGTCTAAATGTCTATTCTGCACAAGGTACAGATAAGTCTTGTGGGATCCATGCCTGGTTCATTTTAATAAACGTTAGCTTGTCCACGTTGGCTGTGCACAGACGGCTGCGCTTGTCTGTGATAACGCCCCCTGCCGTGCTAAACTCACGTTCAGACAATACACTGGCTGCAGGGCAGGCCAGCACCTCCAAGGCGTAAAGGGCAAGCTCAGGCCATGTGCCCAATTTGGAGACCCAGAAGTTGAATGGGGCAGACTCATCAGTCAGTACGTGTAGGCATGTGCACACATACTGTTCCACCATGTTGCTGAAATGCTGCCTCCTGCTAAGGTGTTGCCTATCAGCTGGTGGTGCTGTTTGTTGTGGCGTGCTGCTGACAAAGCTTTTCCTCATTTCGGCCATGCTAACCCTGCCTTCTGAGGTGCTGGTGGTGCCACAGCTGCATTGGTGACCTCTTCCTTCCTCCTCCGTCTTCGCCTTGTGCTTCCACAGAGCCCCCTGTGTCATTTGAGAATGCCCTCAGCAGCGCGTCTACCAGTGTGCGCTAGTAGTCGCGCATCTTCCGATCACGCTCCAGTGACGGAATTAATGACGGCATGTTGTCCTTGTAACGGGAATCCAGCAGGGTGGCCACCCAGTAATCGGCACAAGTTAAAATGTGGGCAACTCGGCTGTCATTGAGCAGGCACTGCAGCATGTAGTCGCTCATGTGTGCCAGGCTGCCCAGAGGCAAAGACAAGCTGTCTTCTGTGGGAGGTGTATCATCTGTGTCCTTCGTATCCCCCCAGCCATGCTCCAGTGATGCCGAGGAGCTGCATTGGGTGCCACCCTACTGAGAACACGGTTCCTCCTCCTCATCATCATCATCATCATCTTCCTCGTCCTCCTCATCCTCCAGAGCTGTGCCCTGGCCTATGCTGGTGCAGGTACCCACCCTCCGAGCCACTTGTGAATGACTGGCCTGATAACCATGGAAATGACTCCTCCTCCTCCTCTTCCTCCTGTGCCACATCCTCTTCCATCATCGCCCAAAGTGTTTTTTCAAGGAGACATAGGAGTGGGATAGTAACTATGAGAACAGCATCATCGGCACTGGCCATGTTGGTGGAGTACTGGAAACACCGCAATATGGTACACAGGTCTCGCATGGAGGCCCACTTGTTGGTGGTAAAGTGGTGCTGTTCCGCAGAGTGACTGTCCCGTGCGTGCTGCAGCTGAAACTCCACTATTGCCTGCTGCTGCTCGCACAGTCTCTCCAGCATGTGCAAGGTGGAGTTCCACCATGTGGGCATGTCGCATAGGAGGCGGTGAGCGGGAAGACCGAAGTTCTGCTGCAGCGCAGACAGGCGAGCAGCGGCAGGGTGAGAATGCCGAAAGTGTGCACAGACGGCCCTCACTTTCTGCAGCAGCTCTGACATATCCGGGTAGTTTGTTTAGAAATTTCTGCACCACCAAATTCAGCACATGCGACAGGCAAGGGATGTGCGTCAAACCGGCTAGGCCCAGAGCTGCTACGAGATTTCGCCCATTATCGCACACCACCAGGCTGTGCTTGAGGCTCAGTGGCAACAACCACTCATCGGTCTGTTGTTCAATGCCCGTCCACAGCTGCTGCACAGTGTGGGGTTTATCCCCCAAACATATCAGTTTTAAAACAGCCTGCTGTCGTTTCCCCCTGGATGTGCTGAAGTTGGTGGTGAAGGTGTTATACTGAGCGGATGAGGAGGTGGTAGAGGAGGAGGAGGAGGAAGAGCAGTAGGAGGAGGAGGCAACAGGAGGCAAAGAGAAATGCCCTGCAATCCTCGGTGGCGGAAGGACATGCGCCAAACGGCTAGCCGCCTCAGGCCTACCCGTCACTACATTTGCCCAGTGTGCAGTTAGCGAGATATAGCGTCCCTGCCCATGCTTACTGGTCCACGTATCAGTGGTTATGTGGACCTTGCCACAGATGGCATTGCGCAGTGCACACTTGATCTCGTCCCCGACTTGTTTGTGCAGGGAAGGGATGGCTTGCCTGGAAAAGTAGTGGTGGCTAGGAACCACGTACTGTGGAACAGCCACCGCCATCAGGTTTTTAAAACTGTCCGTGTCCACCAGACGGAATGACAGCATTTCAAAGGCCAGGATTTTTGAAATGCTGGCATTCAGAGCCAGGGATCGCAGGTGGGTAGGGGGGTACTTCCTCTTTCTCTCCAGTGTTTGGGAGATGGAGAGCTGTAAGCTTCCATGGGACCGTGTGGAAATGCTTGGGGACGGTGGCGGACATGGTGGCGTTGCTGTCACATCGTCTGTTTGCTGGGTGGCAGGTGACACTGGCACTGTAGAGGTGGAGGAGGAGGCCGAGGCAGCAGCAGAAGAGGGAGCAGGAGGAGGCCGAGACCTTTTTTGGATTTTGAGGTACTTATTTCAAGGCAGCAAGTGCTTCGAATTTAGATGCCTGGTCATGTAGGTTGTGCTCAGGTTTAGAACATTTATGCCTCGCTTCAGGCTCTCATTGCACAGCGTGCAAACCCCTCGTGTCTTGTAGTCAGCACATTGTCTGAAGAACTGCCACGCCGGGGAACGCTTTTGAGCTGCCTTTGGTGTGCTAGGTCCCTGGGTGCGGTGGGTAGTAGCAGGCGTACTGTCTAGGGGACGGTCGCTCTGCTTTTGAAACCTGCTACCTCTTTTGCTGTGCTGGTGCCTCTGTGCGAGCACCACCTCTACCTCCAAACTGCACACGTCACTCGCATGACCCTCATTCCATGTGGGGTCTAGGACCTCATCATCCTCCTCCTCATCTTCCATCCACCCTTCCCCACTGCCCTCCTTGTCAGTCTGCACACTGTGGAAAGCTGCAGCAGTTGGCACCTGTGTTTGCAAATGTCCAGGTTCGGGTCACGGACACCCCAAAGTCCGGTAGGGACCCGAACTTTACAGTCCGGGTTCGCTCAACTCTAGTTCCCAACTTTTACTGCTGCAGTGTACCATGACTCGCTGTCTATAAACGGCGGCACACTCTCATGCCCGCCGCAATCTGCAGGAGTGTGGGCGGACTCGATCTCCGCTGGCGAGCCGCGATTGCAAGCTCTGTCATTGAGCATTTAAAAGATCTACTGATCCATGTCACTGGGATCAGTTAGATCTCTTATGCCCATGGTAGCCCAGCCCCCTCACAGTTAGAACATGCCTAGGGAACACAGTCAACCCCTAGATCTCCCCCTGCAGGTTAATCCCTTCACTGCCAATGACATTTATACAGTAGTCAGTGGATGTTTACATTTCTGATCGCTGTATAAATGTCATTGGTACCAAAAAAGTGTAAAAAATGTCCGACATGTCCGCCCCAATATCGCAGTCCCGATAAAAATCGCAGTCGCTGCCATTACTAGTAAAAAAAAAAATTGTAAAAACGCCAGAAATTAATTCTCATCGTTTGTAATCACAGTAACTTTTGCGTAAACCAATCAATAAAAGCCGATTGCTATTTTTTTTACCAAAAATATGAGGAAGAATATAAATCGGCCAAAACCGTTGAATAAATTAGTTTTTTTTTTATTTTTTATTTTTGGATATATATTTTAGCAAAAAGTAAGAAATATTGTTTTTTTTTTTTGCAAAATTGTTGCTCTTTTTTTGTTTATAGCAGTGATCAAAAATGACGCAGAGGGGATAAAATACCACCAAAAGAAAACTCTATTTGTGGGGAGAAAAATTTTTTTTTTGTTTGGGTACAATGTCGTACGACCGCGCAATTGTCAATTAAACGATGCAGTGCCGAATTGCAAAAAGTGCTCTGGTCCTAACATGGGAAATTCTTCTGGGTCTGAAGTGGTTAAGACAGATCTCATTGACTACAATGTAATTTCACATGTCACGCGACTTGAAGTCTCAGAAGCCAGATCTCAAGTCGTGGCAGTGTGGACCGATCAGCTGTGACTAGAGTGGAGCGAAACCAAACTGTAAAGTATAGGTTTGTACTGGACTTTAGGGTGTCCGTGTCCCGAACCTGAACCCAGACATTTGAGAAAAAGTCAGGGTTCGGGGTTCGGGTATTTTTTTGCGCCTTTTGAATAGCTGCAGGGCAGCCAATCAACAAGTGTTTCACTTGTTTGCCCTTAGAAGCCATCACATCCATGCCTACTAATGGCATGGCTGTGATTGGCCAGTGCATCATGTGACCCAGCCTCTATATAAGCTGGAGTCACGTAGTGCTGCATGTCACATCATCTCATACTAGTGTAGGGAGAGGATGCTGCTGCTTCTGCTGTGAGGGACAGATTAGCTTTAGAAAATCATCTCATACTAGTGTAGGGAGAGGATGCTGCTGCTGCTGTTGTGAGGGACAGATTAGCTTTAGAAAATCTATTAAAAACAGTGATTTATTGGTGGGTGGATGCTAGAGGAAATTTTTGTTTGCTAAAGTACATTTTGTTTGCTAAGCAAAGTGCCTCATATAAAACCTAAGCAATTTTTCTGTTTGTTAGGTGGGCGTTTGCAGCCATTTTTGCAAGTGCACTTGCAACTGCCTGTGTGTCAGGGACACTAATTTAATCGTGTTCTGTTAGTTCAGTTGGCAACATTTTGGCATATTTAAATACTGCTTTTACATTGCAGTTAGACAAATATTAAATAGTTTTTTCTTTTTTGTGCAAAATATTACATTTGCAGCCAGCGGGGCATTTCTTGCACAAAATTAAAAAGTGAGTCTACATTGCTGGTTTAAAAAAAAGAATAATAATTTATTATTCTTTTTTTTATTATTAATAAATAGTGCTACACAGTACATTTGCACCTTGCTGTGTATTTCTTGCACAAAATTAAAAAGTGCGTCTACATTACCGGTTTAAAAAAAAAAGAATATTTTTTTATTATTATTAATAAATAGTGCTACGTAGTACATTTGCACCTTGCTGTGCATTTCTTGCACAAAATTAAAAAGTGCATCTACATTGCGGGTTTAAAAGAAAAAGAATAATAAATAGTGCTACATAGTAGTAGTAGTTTTTTCTGCAAAATATTACATTTGCAGCCAGCGGGGCATTTCTTGCACAAAATTAAAAAGTGAGTCTACATTGCTGGTTTAAAAAAAAGAATAATAATGTATTATTCTTTTTTTTATTATTAATAAATAGTGCTACACAGTACATTTGCACCTTGCTGTGTATTTCTTGCACAAAATTAAAAAGTGCGTCTACATTGCCGGTTTAAAAAAAAAAGAATATTTTTTTATTATTATTAATAAATAGTGCTACATAGTACATTTGCACCTTGCTGTGCATTTCTTGCACAAAATTAAAAAGTGCGTCTACATTGCGGGTTTAAAAGAAAAAGAATAATAAATAGTGCTACATAGTAGTAGTAGTTTTTTCTGCAAAATATTACATTTGCAGCCAGCGGGGCATTTCTTGCACAAAATTAAAAAGTGAGTCTACATTGCTGGTTTAAAAAAAAATAATAATTTATTATTCTTTATTTTACTATTATTAATAAATAGTGCTACATAGTACATTTGCACCTTGCTGTGAATTTATTGCACAAAATTAAAAAGTGCGTCTACATTGCTGGTTTAAAAGAAAAAGAATAATAAATAGTGCTACATAGTACATTTGCACCTTGCTGTGCATTTCTTGCACAAAATTGCACAAATATAAATTTGTGCTAAATAGTACATTTGCGTCCAGAATGAGCAGAGCATCAAATAAGGGACGTGGTCGTGGTGCTGCTGGTGTTGGTGGTGTTGGTGAAGCTCCTGTTGCAAGGAGAGGACGTGGTCGATCTGTGCCAGCTACACGCACAAGTGAAACATCTTCCTCAGGTGCGAGTAGCCGACAGAACCTTCAATGTTATATGGTAGGCCCGAATGCCGCTCATGGAATGGTGAGGCCAGAACAAGTACAGGCGATAGTAGATTGGGTGGCTGACAATGCCTCCAGTTCTTTCACATTGTCTTCCACCCGGTCCCTTGCTGAAAGCTCAGAGTTGGCACCTGAACCCCATGGCCATCTGTCTTTCACCTCAGCCCCTTGTAAATCAGCCAAGCAGTCTGAGCCCCAAGTCATGTAGCAGTCTCTTATGCTTTTTGATGACTCTGCTGGTGTGCTTTCCGTGGGCCATCCACATAGCCCTGCCCCAGAAGTGTCTCAATATTTTGGGGGCTAACCCAATTAGAAAAATAAAACAAACAAAAAACAGTGTTGGCTACCTCCTCCTCCTCCACCGCCACTTCCACCTACACCTCTACGGTCACCGCCTCCTCAACCTCCTACTCCACATGCACCTCCTCCTCCATTTTTTTTTTTGTGATTTTAAGTTATTTCCCTATCCACATTTGTTTGCAGGGCACTTGTCCTACTCTTAGCCCCATTTTGCTTCCTTTTGCAGCCCTCTAGCCCTTTCCAGAACTTTTTTAGAGCCATTTTAGTGCCCAAAAGTTCGGGTCACCATTGACTACAATGGGGTTCGGGGTCAAGTTCGGGGCCGAACTCGAACTTTTTCACGAAGTTCGGACGAACCCACCGAACCCGAACATCCAGGTGTCCGCTCAACTGAAGTCAAGTGAACACAGACAGGATCTCTGCACTAGGATAATATGGCATTGTTAAGAGCTCCATCCCGAATGCACGAAGGCGACCGTGAATAGAGTAAGATAGACAACAATCACCCCCCATAAAAGCACATTGGTAAAATAGTCCCACAATGATTGCGGGATCTAGACCCCTGCATATCCAGATGAAAGCCTAGGCTTTATTAAAGGGCAAGTCCGCACATATGCAATGCGGCTCAGAACGAGTCCACCAGAGCCCAAATGCACGGCGCCCCCCAATGGTGACAGGTGAGCGGGTCATGCAAATGAAGTCCACCTACGCTCAAAGAGGGGCCATAAGGGTACATGGGGGGAAGAGGGGCCCCCCACACACACAAAGGGGTGCCCGGGTTGTGGCCACCCCAAGTGGAAATCACCCCCCACCACCATCATCCCCAAGGCCACGTAAAGAGAAGGCCAAGAGTCAAGGGGCAAATGATCACATCTCAAAGAGGGCGATCAATTCAATCTGAAACAAGTGACACCCCCATGTGTCTAAAACAACAGCATCATTACAGCTAGAATACACAAGCATTTAATTACATGCATTTTCCAAGCAACTTGTAATGTGATCAAAATACAACATAGAAAAATAAGGATAACAACCACGAGTCCCCAATGTAAAACCCTCCAAAAAAGGTTTATAGCTCAATTGTTCATTGAGGCCGGGTGGGGGGGGGGGCTGGGGCAGTGGCCTGTAGCTACCAGGTAAGTATTAGGGGGCTGCTACACGCAGGTGACTTTTTGTCTTAATGCATAGAATACATTACCATAGGAGGGGGCGTGGCTAGCCAGCGACACTGACGGTCGCAAGTTAACGGAGCTCCGAACTTAGAGACACACAGCGGCGGATAGCATCCGAAGGGTGAGCCAGAAACATGTCAGCAGACACGGCAATAGTGCCTGCACCGTGAGAACAAAGAAAGAGGAGCTCGCATCGAGCGGCTCCACAAAAACTGACAGACTTCTTCACAGCCAGAGCCGACAAGGGGACCCTAGATGGCGGAGTTCCTCCCTCACAGGCCGCAGCAGCAGAAGACCTCTCCTCCAGCTCTAGCTCATCAGACATGTCGGTGAGTACAACGATCCACAACAGAAACACAGGGGACCCACTGCACTCACCCCCTGACAGTCCCACAACCCGCAGCCCAATGAAAACAAAAAAAGGAAGTAATGCAGAAGAGGGCTCAGACATGGAGGAAGAGCTAACACAGACACAAACACCTCAACTTACTCTGGAGCAGTTCCCCTCCTCCTCTCAGCCTGTCTCCCTCGCAGACATGAAGGAAATGCTGATTTCCCTCAGAGATTCTATGCACTTAGACATGCGGAAGGCACTGACCCCTATTACAACAGACATACTGGAATTACATCAAAGGGTAGAACACGTGGAACACAAGCTTGATGAGGCCTATACTGCGCACAATGACATAGTGGAAGCATATCATGATCAACAAGCGGGCATGCAACGTCTAGCGACTAAAATCGCAGACTTAGAGGATCGCAGCCGCAGAAACAATATCAAGTTCCGCGGGAAACCTGAATCCATATCCAACGCAGATCTACAACCATACTTACGTCAGCTGATCCACATTCTTGTCCCTAAAGCGAACGAAACGGAACTGATTATCTATAGGGCCCACAGACTGCCTAAACCAACCTTCCTACCCAGCTCCATTCCCCGCGACGTTCTCACTAGAATTCACTTTTATCATGTCAAAGACGAAGCGATGCGAGCAATGCGCAAAACTCCACAACTAGAAGGCCAATACGCAGGGGTAGCATTGTACAACGTTTTGTCACAAGCCACCATCCAGCATAGAAAAAAGCTTCTTACAGTGACTAAAGCACTGAGAAACCATGATATTAAATACCAATGGGGAACCCCCTCGTAGCTGATCGTGACCTACTACGACAAGGCGTATAATATATTCTCCCTAGAATCTGGCCTCAGATATCTGAAAGACTGGGGTATACTACCAGTCGAACCAGCACATGAGAATAGACGCGGCCCGTCAAAGCTCAGACAGGAATGGTCCTCTTGACATACGCATTAAAAATGACTCACCCTCATATGAGCAACATAGGTGTGTCCTACAAGTTAATACCTTGATATGCCTGAGTGGAGATCCCCATACCTTGGGAATGGGTTTACACCACACAATCCCCTCTCAAGGAATCTGCAGGATGCCCTGCTACTGGTTCCTGTGAAATGTTCCAGGTTCTTTTTTATGTTCTCATGGTTATTTGTATTGTTGTTTCCATTCACGACAGATACCTCATACACTGTCCATGCCATTTCTTCACACCTCAGCTTCCATCTCCACAGCGGCTTACACTATCTGGATCCGAGAACTCCCTCCAATGACTACATCCTGGACACAACCTGCCTGGAATGGCCGTCTGCCAGACTTAATGTAAGGTGGTATTACTCCACTGAGGTAGGTGAGAGTCCTTTGCTCCTCTCTTCAATGCAATCCTTAAATGAAAAACCCATGGCTACAGCAGCATTAATGAACTCCCAACATGCCCATTAAATTCATTTCCATGAATGTTCATGAATGAGATTATGACTAAGCGGGTATAACTCCCGCGAAACGCGTCAATCTATCTTGCCTTGATGTACTTCTCATGGACTGTTGAATCCTGTATGATGTTTTACTGAATAAACACAATTCGTTTGGAAGTTCCTGTGGTGCTGTCAAAACCTTCATTGATGTATTAAAGGCCTCAATAACCCATTCAAACGCACCCTAATGTGGACTGAAGCTGAAAGACTCAGAGGAGATGTCCTTAGCATACAAGAAACTCACTTCTCAGCGAATAAACCCTCAAATTGCTCCCTCCGATGGTACCCCTACGTGTTTTCTGCCAATGCAAGCACAAAGCACAATGGAGTCCTTATTGCCATACACGAATCCATTGCCTTTGATGCGAAGGACGTCATTACTGACCCCAATGGTTGATTTATCATTCTGATATGTACATTGAATAACATATTGTACACAATTGTTTCTCTTTATGCACCTAATAGTGGTCAACTACCTTTTATAAGGAAATTACTTAAAAAGGTTAACCTGGTACGATAGGGTAGACTTTTATTACTTGGCGACTTTCACCTAGTTCCCTATTCCTCACTGGATTGGTCCAAATACACCTGCAACAAAAAGCCAACTCTCAAAAATGTTCTACATTCGGAATCACTGTATGACTCATGGAGATGCACACACGCCGGGGAAAGGGATTATACCTTCTTTTCAGCCCCCCATAAGTCATACACGAGAATAGATTTAGCCCTCACAGATCTCCACACTCTCCATTTAATTCAATCAGCATCAATCGAAAGTATTTCTTGGTCGGATCATGCCACAATAACACTAACACTATTCGAGCAGCACAATGAAAGGCCTACTATCCTATGACGCAACAACACGCACATTTTCCAGCAGGAATCACCCCGGGTTAACGTCGCCAACTCTCTTCGGGAATTTTTTGAATTTAACAAAACTGGAGAATGTGGAATTAATAATGTCTGGTGTGCACATAAGGCCTTTGTGAGGGGTATCCTCTTACAAATAGCCTCACGGAAAAAAAAACAAAGGAAACAAAAGCTGAACTCTTTGTTAGCACAAATAGCGGTTTTGGATACGCAAAATAAACAGACAACCTCCCAGAGTAACGTAGAGAAATTGCACCAACTCAGAACAGAACTTAAACAAACCCTGCTACAAGAACATGAAAAGCACCTTAGATACCTAAAAACTAACTTCTACCTATATGGCAACAAAGCAGGTAAAAAGTTAGCGAGACAAATACAAATCAAAGAGGCAAAAAGAAGAATAACGCACATGACTGACCCCAAGACTGGGCACCAGGTTCAGCACCCTAAAGACATAGCGCACGTCTTCAAAACATTATGGGGCCCTATATAATCTCAAAGATGATCCTAAAACAACCCAACCAACTCAGGAAAAAAATTACAATTTCCTAGATGCGTTACATCTCCCTACAATCTCCCCAGAACAATCAGAGCAGTTAAACACCCCCTTTACGGTTAAAGAATTGGATAAAGCCTTACAGACACTAGCAATCAACAAATCCCCGGGCCCAGACGGCTTATCAGCGGAATACTACCGCACATTCAAAGATCTGCTTATGCCCCACCGTTAGAACTGTACAATAACATAGCTTCCTCCGGGAACCCCCCTAAAGAAATGCTTAAAGCCATCATTGTAACTCTCCCCAAACCTGGGAAACACACAGACTCCCCACAAAACTTTAGGCTGATTTCCCTTTTAAACGTAGATATTAAGCTGTATGCCAAGCTAATCGCCAACCGACTTGCTACGATTACCCCTTCCCTAATAGACCCAGACCAAGTGGGCTTTGTAATTAACAGGCAAGCCCCTGATGGCACCAGAAGAATGTTGAACTTACAAAAAATAGTAGAAAACCATAGGATACCATCAGCCTTCATAGCCCTAGATGCCAAAAAGGCTTTTGATAGGGTGCATTGGGGATATATGATGAATAAAGTTGGGCTAACTGGACGTATTATATCAGCTATCTCGGCGCTCTATACCAGACCATCAGCTGAGGTCTATACAGCTTCGGTCCTATCAGACGAGTTTCCCATCACAAATGGCACACGCCAAGGTTGCCCACTTTCTCCCATTATTTTTACCTTGGTGATGGAACCTTTAGCAATGGCAATAAGGAAATCCCCAGATATAAATGGAATTGAAGTAGGAGGCAAACACCATACCATAGGACTTTTCGCTGATGATGTTATACTCACCTTAACCAAACTTGAAAGCTCAATCCCAGCAGTAAATGTGCTCATACACAGTTTTGGCGAGATTTCTTACTATAAATTCAATATAGCTAAATGCCAAGCGTTACCCATCAATCTGAACCACAAAATCAAGGTGAAAATGAAAGACCTTTTCCCATGCCACTGGGGCACTACATCAATTCAATACCTAGGTATTCAAATTACTAACAAATCGCAAGCGCTATATACCGCCAATTACAAAAATCTCCTTAAAACTATCCAATCTGACTTGTCTAGACTGAATAAACAATGCCTGTCTTGGCTAGGATGGATAGCCATATTCAAAATGGTAGTCTTACCAAAGATTTTATATATCTTTAGAACAGTACCAATCCCAATACCTGCAGCCTTTTTTAATACAGCTAACTCCCTTTTGAGACAATATATATGGAAAGGCAAAAAAGCGCGGATAGCTTTTTCTACTCTAACCAGGTATAAACTCAAAGGAGGAATGGGGGTTCCCTCACTGATAGATTATTACAGAGCAACATTGTTAGACCAAATTAAGGCATGGCTTGACCCCCAACCCTCCAAACCCTGGGTTACGATAGAAAAACATATGCTACATGGCAAATGCCTTAAAAGTCTGTTACTAGCAGCTGCTTCTAATCTTCCACTCAACCTACATGAATGCCCCACCATCCAGTCTTCTATAACAGCATGGAAGGAATTATTAAAACTGAAAAATGACAACACTCAAATCCAAATAACCAAAGCCCCCCTCCAGGCATTTGAACTCTTGATCCCTGACCTCTCTATCAAGACATGGATAGACCAAGGATATACATCCTGGGACACAGTTCCAGAAGATCAAAAAAATAAAGACATTTATAGAAGCAATCAAATAAGACATCTATTAAAAACAACCCAATTCACCACTATATACATAAACAAAAACATATGGGATTTCTATTACAACTACACTCATACTAAAGAAGGTATATCAGGTATTTATGCTTGGCTACAAAAAGAGACTCCTCTTAAGCAAATACAGGCTATTCAAAACTGGGAAAGAGATTTGGGGAAGTCATATACGGAACAGCAATGGGCAAAGGCGATCCAGAATGCCATAAAAGCAACGCACTGTGTTCTTCATTGGGAGAATTGCTACAAGCTGATTCATAGATGGTACCTAACTCCAGTACGTTTAGGGCGTATGTACCCTGACTCATCCACAGATTGCTGGCGCAATTGTGGACAGAGAGGTCACCTACTTCACATTCTGTGGTATTGTCCATCTGTAACCAACTTCTGGCAGGCCACATTTAAATTAATATCCACAGTCGCAGGTTGTACAATCCCTCCTACCCCTGATATGGCTATCCTAAATTTAACGACAGTACAACTTCCCCCTAGGACTAGACAAGTAATAATACACATTTTATATGCAGCTAGATTATCAATTATGCAAAGTTGGAAAAAAGACCTAGCTCCCAACATAGGAGAAGTTATTTCTAGAACAAACTTACAATATTCCTATGAATATGCTTAAGCGAGGGCAAACAATAAAACTGAAGAATTTATTTGAACCTGGCAAGGTTGGTCTAAACTTTTGAAGGATTAAACTGGCTATTCGGAGTGGAGAGGAACTCCCACTAACACCTTAACCATCGCATGGTTAAATACTGACAAGGACAGGAGACGATAGCAATTTAGTAACAACTGCTGAACGGTTACTCTGTTGAAATGGTTAAATTTGTTAAATTGTACACCTATTTTATGCATAAATACTCTTGAACATCCGTCCACCTCAGGTTGCACTGCCGTTATACTGTAGACTTAGTATCACTAAGGCTAAACACATAGCAGCCTGTCCACAGTGTGAACCCAATGGGGTGGCAGGCACTTCCTAGTGAGAGCAAGAAGATACACTCAATATGTGCAAGTACAATAGAGCCTATCAATTTGATTGACTTGGATATAATGACTTGTACAATATGGATTGGATGTATTTCTCTTCTGTAATTGATTTACTTTCTATAATTTCAATAAAAAATTATTGTTAAATAGAATACATTACCATAACAAACCTTCTGTCTTTACAACCACTTTAAGCACCAAGCTGAGTGAACCCAGAAATGTATTAATACCACACCAAGGACTCTGGGGTTCTAGCTGAAGAACCTTGTGGTTCATGACAAAAATAAATATGGCAATTGTTTCAATAGGAAACCAATAGGACATGGAACAGGCAGCATCTTTCCCCACTGACCAAGCCAGACAGCTTGATCACTTGAGATGGAGATTGTGGCATAAAACCAAATCTCTTCAAGTCTTTGCCCTGTATAAATTTGCTCTTCCAAAATATAATTCCTCCCTCTGTGCTGTCAAGAAGATTTACTTTATCACCCTCATTAAACCCCCTCATCCAGTCCTTGTCAACTCTTTTCTACCTTTCAACCCTGGTTCACATTGCGGCTATTGCCAGCAATGGCACCGTCCGAATCGGTGCCGCAATCAACAGATGCAATCTCAAGCTCCTGCAGACTGTCAGTGTAGCTGTCAGCTCCTACTTCATACAGGCAGACAGTTACTGAATGACAGGAAGAATCAATGAACTACTAGAGTGCTTACCAGAGTCCTGGTAGTTCTTTGAGGACTACAAGCCGTCAGCCGCAAAGGGTATTGGCACTTGTAGTTTATTAATTTACAGAATAACAGTGATTTTCAAATTCAAATCCCCAGCCCGCTGTCACAATTAGAAGAGGGATTGGGGAGAGGCTGCAGGACTGGGAACATGTTACATGTTCCACCCTAAAAAATGGGAGGAACATGTAATATGTTCCTAAAGGTGAACTTATCCTTTAACACTTCACCCCCCACCATCCCCACCTGCTAGACCATTCACTGGCTCGGACAGTCAATTATTTCAAAAACATGTTAGTTGCAATTTGTGATGAGATCCCCACTGTCAGTGTATGCCTTACACTTGACCTACCATAGCTACCACCACATTCAACACTTTCCCCTTTTGGCCCTGTCACTTTCTAATTTTTTTCTTTGACAAACACCTAACCATCTACCCCCTGGACTCCATTCTCTCACAACTACTTCTTTCTTGACTTGTTATACGCTCTCTAACTCACATCTTTATTTCCTCCCACTCGGCTGATATCTTCCTTTTCCTCTAAAACATGCACTGGTTGCCCCTATACTTAAAACGGGCACTGTTGGACCCCACCAGTCTAAATTACTTAAGACCAATCTTCTTGATCCCTTTAACCTAAAAACATCTAGAATGACATCTCTATGACTGTCTGAGCTGCTACCTCATTGATAACAACCCTCTTGACCCCTAACAGTGTGGCTTTACCCACAACACTACACAAAATCTGCCCTACTAAAACTCACTAATGTCTTACTGATTGCTAACACTAATGGCCTATGCTTTGTACTGTATAATAATAAACCTTTCTACTGCTTTTGATATAGTTGACAACCTGCTTGTCTTAAAAAAACTCCACTACTTGGCATGTAGTACCTAGAAAAAAATGTATAGATCGGACTTTAGAGGCAGATGAAACATTGAATTCATAAAATCATATCATTTTATTGATACAAATAATTAAAAGCAGAGCACATAAAGTGTGCCCATGAAAACATGTATACATCATACAAGCAAGATATAAATACATAAAATTGGAGTGTGATACTTCCAAATTGTTAACAATTGAGCAGGTCCCTTGTATTCTGTGTATCAACACATTTTGCTTTCGTTTCCTCAGGAGTGATCCTTTTTTACATTTAGTCCACTACTTGGCCTCAAGGGCATTTCACTTTCCTGGTTCTCCTTGTACTTAAGTGCTCTTTTACTATCACCTACAACTTAATTTCCTCCTATCGCTTTCCTCTTTCTGTAGAGGTCCCCCAAGTCTTTGCCCTCTGACCTTTTTTTATTATCTATCTACACCTTCTCCTTTGGTCAACTGATAACCTCCCATGGCTTCTAATACAGCCTCTATGCCAATGACACCCAAATCTATCTCTACAGCTAACCCCCTCAATCTCACCTCCCTAATTTACTAAATGACATATCAGTATGGATGTTGCAGCACTTCATAAAATTCAATCTTTTCAAAACTGAACGCATTAAATTTCCTTCACCTCCTCACCTCCGCTTTTGTTCACCTCTCGGTTTGCTAGTCACACTGTGGTCATCTTCTACAATGCCAAACCAGGAGTCATGCATTTTAAGTGAGGATACAGTGGGCATATCCACAACCTGGAACATCAGAGGAAAAAAGAAAGATTGTCTGCTTGGGGCGCAAGGGATAAGGTAAGTAAAACTTCTTTATTCACACACTTCTCAAAAAAAAATAGCATTCAAGCCTTGCAGTAAAGGGGGATCCCCACTGCAAGGGTAGTTTTAAAATTTTCTTGAAATTTAGCGTTAAGTCAACCATGTGCCTAATGTATTTTGAATAAACACAGTAAATAATACCTTATGTAATACTGTAAAAATTAACATAACTTGTTTCAAGGAAAACTGTATTTCTAAGAAAATGTCATAGAAATAAAATATCCTTAACATGCAGACATCCTAGAAAGAAGATTAGATTATAATAATGCAGTTTGTGTCATTAAGTCCTTTGGTGACTTCCTAGCCTCCCATGTATGCGTGACTTTTATTAGGAATCATCTGTTTACATGGACTAGAAAGAAACCTTGTATATTCTAAGTTCAAACCACTGACTACACAAAACATTTACGTCAAGAGAATCAATAGGAACCATTATATAAGCTAATTTTCCAATGAAAGCTGTATGTTCTTGATTATTGTTGTAATACACACAAACTTGGAGATCTTGATACATTTTATGCATATGTTGTCACATATTGACTTATACTGAGTGAAAGGCTCAACTAATGTGTTGGTAAGGGCAAACTAACAACTACAAGTAAAAATAAACATCATCAATCAGGGCTTCCAGGTATGAACTACCATTCTTCATGGATTCAACTTGAGACAGGTGGCCACCCTCAGATCACAATGTGTTGTGCTTTAGTGTTCAAGCTACCATGTTATGTGATGCTTGCATTTAGCTGATGATTGCTTCCATTACAACAAGGCAGCAGGTGTCAGTGACTTCTAAGGTGATGAGGCTGGCAACTGCTATTAATCACAACTGTCAAATACAATGAAATAAATTAAATTGACAACTCCTTTCAGATGCATCTGGCATTCCTAAAATGCCGTAAGCCTGCTATTTTATCTCTTATTAAGATTGTTACTGATGATTCTTTAAAAGCACGTGCATAGAGAACAAAAGCTACTGTTTTTCTATATATAATTAAAGTTTAAAAATAGACACGCCATCTTATAGGGTATATTTAGAGAATGAATTCAAGGACTATGGACCATTTCCTCAAGTAGCAGCAGAACAAAAATACAGGAAAATGCCAATATTAAACAAGGGCGTTTTACTGTACATTGATTGTATTTTGTCCTTAAAAAAGGTCAGACTATATACAGTAGTACAGTTTAAAAACCATGCTTAATAGCTTATTACATATACAATGAAAAAAAGCTATTGATTTGAATCCACCAAATGGATGCTCATGTATCTAAACTGTAAATACAAAAAACGATTCTCTCGCATATACAGTAAATGTCTCAGACTTGGACCTATAGTCAAATCAAGGGAAAAGGTAAGACAACTGAATATTCTAATTTAACCACACTGCACACTGTAATATACCCTGGCATACTTCTAGCAAATGTTTTCAGGAATTCTTGGGATTGCATATAATGGTAAACCACATCAAAGTAGTCCCTCTCTGGCCTGTAAACCACAATCCTAAAAGGTCTGGTGCTAAATCTCTAATCCCATATTTGTCAATTGTACATGTAATCCACAGATGCTGTAGAAAGTCATTTGGAGTGGCGAACCATAATTAGAAAGAACCAAAAACCACAATACTCATGGCCACTCTGTACCATAAATGTCCACAGTCATATGTTATGTGCTCATGACTTCCAACTGGATGTCAACAAAGGTAATTTAAAAAAAAATAAAGTTACTGAAACAATGATGATAATTACATCAATAGAGGCAAGCTGTTATCCCGTTACCCTTGAACTGCAGCTCTGATGGAAGAAAGAACCCACACATACAGTCAGGTCCATAAATATTGGGACATCAACACAATTCTAATCTTTTTTGACTCTATACACCACCACAATGGATTTGGAATGCAACTAACAAGATTTGCTTTAACTGCAGACTTTCAGTTTTAATTTGAAGGTATTTACATTCAAATCAGGTGAACGGTGTAGGAATTACAACAGTTTGTATATGTGCCTCCCACTTTTTAAGGAACTGCAACTGTCTTCAGTTCCTGCTTGTTCTTGGGGCATTTTCCCTTTAGTTTTGTCTTCAGCAAGTGAAATGCATGCTCAATCAGATTCAGGTCAGGTGATTGACTTGGCCATTGCATAACATTCCACTTCTTTCCCTTAAAAAAATGTTTTTTAGCAGGAAGCAGGAACTGAAGACAGTTTCAGTAGAGGCCTGGCAGAGCATCGCCAGAGATGAAACCCAGCATCTGGTGATGTCTATGCGTTCCAGACTTCAGGCTGTAATTGACTGCAAAGGATTTGCAACCAAGTATTAAAAAGTGAAAATTTGATTTATGATTGTTAATCTGTCCCATTACTTTTGGTCCCTTAAAAAGTGTGAGGCACATATACAAACTGTTGTAGTTCCTACATTGTTCACCTGTAAATACCCTCAAATTAAAGCTGAAAGTCTGCAGTTAAAGCACATCTTGTTTGTTTCATTTCAATTCCATTGTGGTGGTGTATAGAGCCAAAAACATTAGAATTGTGTCGATGTCCCAATATTTATGGACCTGACTGTAAGGCTGGGAGAGTGGATGGAGATGGATTGAGTTACAGCAAAAAGTCCCTGGGTCAGGATCACTCAGGCCAGCATGGCTCACAGGAAATGATGTCACAGGGTCGGGAGTCACAAGCACATATTTTTAACATAACGTATGAGTATGGACTTTTATGGTACAGAGTGGCTATAAGCACTGTGGTTTTTGGTTCCTCTCTGGCCAGTCCCTACTCTACTTTGCAAAATACCAAATACTTATAGTACTTGCTCATAGCATACTTTTTTTTTATAATTGTCTGCTTCACAATTATATATGAAAATATATACGGAGATAGATGCAAAAAGTTCCATATAAGAAAAGATCACATGGAGTGAAAGCCCCTCTTAGATCATAGCATAACAAGTACAGTAAGGATAGCTGTGTAAGCCACGTCCTTAAGGCCTACAGTAGTTCATACTAGTGTGACTTCTAATGCAACTTGAGTCACACAGAATTGTATGACAAAGTAAACCTCATTGTCTTCAATGGTGCCCATTCTAATTAATGTGCCTGAGAATGGTGCTTTTTTGTAAAAGATTTCTGCACTACTTTGGTGCAATTTACACCATAGAATATGCAAAGTAGCACCCCCATAATTGTACTGTAAATCCCATCAAACTCGCATTGCAGTAGTGTGAATCGAGCATAAGGCATATCTAGATCCACAAGGGGAAAAATTGAGCGTGTCCTTGGATGAGGTGTTGCATTTGTCTTCTGTTTCACTCTTTTTCCTTTATATTAACCTGGAAATTCTTCCATTAATTTAGTTCCTGTCTTAGGGTACTTTCACACTGGTGTGGGCGGGCGGTAGCGGTAAATCCCTGCTAGTTTCAGCAGAGACTTACCGCTGTTATACGCTATGCCGGCAGGAGCACGGCACCTTTAATCTCCCACAAGGGGTTAAAAGTACCAACGCGCTGCGCTACCGAGGTGGTGTGCAGCTGCTTTTGAAGTGCTGCCCATTGTTTTAAATGGGCAGGGGTGGTGGAGGAGTGGTGTGTCACCCGTCACCGCACCACCCCCAAAGATGCTGCTTGCAGGACTTTTTGAAACGTCCCACAAGCGCAACGCCCCCGTGTGAAAGCACTCAGGCTTGCACATTGGGGTGGATTGGGGGGATTTTTGAGGTGCTTTAAAGGCGCTATTTTTAGCTAAATAGCACCTGTAAAGTGCCTCAGTGTGAAAGTAACCTTAGGGTGACAACTGTACTGAGCAGCGTTGTCATCCTAGGAAAGGGAATGTGCTAGAACTATATAACACTGTGTTAGGACTATAAACACCTCCCTCCCCTCTCAATAACATGGGGAGATGTTTTGTAGTCCACAGAGATACCTGGGAACAATGTTATTATTATTATTATTATTATACAGGATTTATATAGCGCCAACAGTTTGTTCAGCGCTTTACAATGTAAAAGGAGACAATACACCAACAGTACAGTTCAAAACAAGAGGGTTAGAGGAGCCCTGCTCCTGTGAGCATACAATCTAAGAGGGAGAGGCTGGTGAAACAAAAGGTAGGGACTGGGAGGTATGAACTGATTAGGGGAGTAGAATATTAGTTTGATAGCTGGAGGCAGGATAGGCCTCCCTGAAAAGATGAGTTTTCAGGAATCGCCTATAAGTGGACAGAGTAGGAGATAACCAAACAGGTTGGGGTAGTGAGTTCCAGTGGATGGGAGAGGCTCTGGAGAAGTCCTAGAGACAAGCATGGGAGGAGGAGACAAGGGAGCTAGAGAGCAGAAGGACTTGGGAGGAGTGGAGAGGATGGTTTGGGTGATATTTGAAGATAAGATTGGTGATGTAGTTCGGGGCAGAATTGTGAATGGCTTTCTAGGTTATTGTTAGTGTTTTGAATTTTATTTGTTGGGTAATGGGAAGCCAGTGGAGGGATTGGCAGAGAGGAGTGGCGGACACTGAACGGTTGGTAAGATGGATGAGTCTGGCAGCAGCATTCATGATAGGCTGAAGAGGGGAAAGTTTGCGGAGAGGTAGGCCAATGAAAAGGGAGTTACAATAGTCAAGGCGAGCGATAACAAGAGAGTGAATACGTTTCTTAGTGGTGTCAACGGTTAGAAAGGAGCGTATTTTGGAGATGTTTCAAGGTGAAGTCTGCATGATTTGGACAGTGATTGGATTTGGGCCTGAAAGGACAGGTCAGAGTCTAGGATTTCACCTAGTACCTTGGCATGAGGGGAGTGAATGATTGTTGTATTACTTATCTTGATGGAGAAGTCGGGGGGGGGGGGGGGGTACGGTTTATAGTGGGTTTGGTAG
>BLSH010198946.1:485353-498047 GCA_018402905.1 Glandirana rugosa | reverse complement strand
TGCTGTCCCCACAGTTGTATGGATAAGGGGGGAAGGCGCCATGGCTGATGGTGGCTGTGCTGGATTAGTGCAGGGCGGGTCCCCGCACGAGGCTTCCGAACGAAGGTTCGTTGCAGGATTATTCTCCGAACGAAGGTTCGTTGCAGGATTATTCTCCGAACGAAGGTTCGTTGCAGCGATGTTCTCCGAACGAAGATTCGGTGCCGCGGTGTCGGGTCGGGAGGTCGGCCCCATGGCGGGCCCGCCGTGGAGCACGAATTTGTCCATCGCCGGTGGCAGCCTGGATGATCACTGGATGCCGGGGGTGCGGACTGGGGTCCGGTGGTCGTCTGATTCGGCTTAGAAACGGCTTTATAAGCAGATGAGGTCCGGAGCTGTTGCTCTTCACTCCCTCCTCATCAGGCGCCGGAACCGGAAGTGGTGCCAGGTCTTTAGTGGGTCTGTACTTCCTTCTGGGCGGGTCTGATATACTGGTAGTCCTGGCAGCTGCTTACAGATAATATAAGGCTGTGACTTCCAGAAATCAGCCAGCTTGTGTTTCCCAGGGACATCTACGTTTCTAATTAACACTCTGTAACCAGACTGCAGATCATGTACCCTCACCTTCAAGTCAAAATGTCTTTTGTTTCGCTGCCCTCGGGCATCTGAGGCAGCCTGAGCTTTCTCATATGCTGCTTTTAGACTCTTTCTCAAATGGTCCACATATCCTCTGTTGGACATCATCAAAGTATGATCCAGGGATGTGCCAAATGCTAAGTCAACTAGCAGTTGAGCTTACCTTCCAAACATCAGCCTGCAAGGTGAGTAGCCTATGGCATCATTTTCGGTGCTATTGTATGCATGTACGATGACTGCAATATGCCTACTCCAACGCTGCTTCTGCTCTGAAATAAGAGTCCCAAGCATATCTAAGAGGGTACGATTAAACCTTTCCGGCTGAGGGTCCCCTTGAGGGTGGTAGGGGGGAGTTCTTGATTTCTGAATACCCAAAAGGTCTAAGAGTCTCTTGATGAGTCTACTCTCAAAGTCTCTCCCCTGGTCAATACGTTGAGGTAGGCCGTAATGGACAAAGAACTTCTCTACCAGAACTTTGACCACCGTGGATGCTTGCTGGTCTTTAGTTGGGAATGCCTGGGCTTACTGGGTGAAGTGGTCGGTTACCACCAGGACATTTCCCTGTCCACTCGAGTCAGGCTCCAGGCACAGAAAATCAATGCACACCAATCCCATTTATCCTTGACTTTGGAGATGGCCCATTGGGGCAGCTCTGTGGGGTAAAGTCTTCCTCTATATACACCATATGCAGGAATGGCAGTATCCCTCAACTTCAGCCCGCAGGGGTCAATATAAATGGGAAATGGTTGTTGTGTAAGGCAGTCAGTACAGTCTCTCTATGCTTAACTGCGTAACTGCAGTTGATCCCATTCCTTGTATACTAGTCGTGCTTCTTTTGGAGAGTCTGTTAGCAGTAGAGCTGGGCGTTGGCCCTCCAGAGCCTTCAGTGTTAAACTACAGGGGGGATCTTCCATCTGGTCCTTTCTTAAGTCCCTGTCTGAAGGCTTAGGTAGGCCATCGTCCCTGACTTGGGAAAGATCACAGTAGTATTTGGGGACACCTGCCACTGAGACTCCATTGGCTTTGGCCCCAGTTGTTCCTCTGGCCTGATATTTCACTCCCTGACACAAGGCTTGTATCCCTTCTGGTGTCAGTTGAGTTCACTCTTCAGAGGAAGCCCCTGCATCATAGGGTATCCTCGATAGGGCATCAGCATCCTGGTTCCCGACACCTGGGTGGTACTTTAAGCTGAAATGGAATCCTGATAGGGCAGCCAACCACCTGTGCCCAGTGGCGTCCAGCTTGGAGGTGGTAATAATATATGTGAGGGGGTTGTTATCGGTCTTGACTATGAAGTCTGCACCATACAAGTAGTCTTTCAACTTGTCCACCACTGCCCACTTCTGAGCCAAGAATTCCAATATGTGAGTAGGGTAGTTCTTTTCAGCAGGTGCAAGACTTTGGCTCACATAAGCAACAGGCCACAGGTTTCCACCGTGTTCCTGATACATTACCCCACCTAGCCCCCTCGGCTGGCATCGGCATGCAGTTCATATGGTTTGGCTGGATCAGCATAGGCTAGGACAGGAGCAGCCATTACATTTGACTTCAATTGACTGAAACCTTGCTCACATGATTCAGTCCACTGATCTTGGATCGACTCACAAGGCTTCCTGGGTCCTCTGATTTGCTTGGCGGGTTTTGTTGAATCGGGCTCATCATCAGCCTCATTCTTCAACAGCATGGTGGGGCCTTTCTAACTTGCTCTCAGGAGCAATCCCAGTTATTGAGAGAGACAGAGAGGCAACAAAAGGAAAGGGGAAGGGAAGGACAGCAGCCATTTTCTGGAGAAGCAGATGGAGTGTGCCCAGAAACAGCCAAGCTGCCACCTACACAGCATCAACAGGGTAAATTGCATCCCAGACAATAATTGAGCTTATTTATTAATGGAACCATGTTCCAAAATACACTTTTCAGAGGCAGGTAGAGAAAATCATACCTGAGACTGATTTTAAACTTTTAGGCCAGCCATACATGGTTTGAATCTTGGCCGGTTTAGCAGGAACTGCTATAGCCACTGGCAATAATTATTGTCTTCTCTCGCCGGGGACGGCTTCTCCACCCACCCTGCCCCTCAGCTGGGAGCAGACAGTGGCTTGGCAGGAGGGATTCCCCTGTGAGCTCTGTCTGTGTTGATGGAGGAATCTTTAGCATTTATTTCCTGCAAACAGTGGTTGCAATTCACCCATTGACATTGAGTGTGTAAAGGGGGAAATTGAGGCACTTTCTTTCATTCACCCCTATGGTTGAAAAAAAAAATCATTGGTGTATGGCCAGCCTTCGAGTGGCAGCCCAATGAAAAGGAAAATATTTTACTTAAACTGGTGTATTTGCGTGTTCTGAGTAACATTTTGGGGTATCACCACTGGCGCAAGGTAGAGGGACCCTGCAATCAAATGAATCTGCTCATACAAGGGTGGGCTACAACTGAATCTGAATGATTGAAGTACATGTAAAGGCACTTGTATGACAGTTAAAACAAGTTCCAAATCCAGTTGCTATGTGATGCACAAGTTTCATAATGTAAACCCAAAAATTCCTATACCTTCCCTGACCGAGCCAAGTCCTCCTTCATTTGTGTCTCAAATGCTCCCTCTCGCAGACACTGTAGCTCACATTGGGAGGGTTTGAGCAACAGAGACCGTGTTAATCCAGAAAACAATGGCCAGGACTAGGTGTGGCCAGGTACTGATTAACAAACTACTGGTTTGTGAAGTGCCAATGAGAATGCTGATAGCCACACCCCCTGCAATGTCTTCTAATTCCACTGTAGTGCAAGCAGGAACAGCCATCAGGAATGTGGCAATGTTGCTCTGTATTTTTAAAAAGTCCAGCATTGAGACCACCACATCACAGGAGGCTGCATTAGGTAGACTTCAATGGCAGGATCAACCGCTTTTTGTAGTACTTTCCCTCTGTAGCTATAGCAGCTGAGCTTAGGGAGGGACAGATTGCACACTGATCCACTGGTGTTGGGAGTGGACTGCATTTTGGCAGGATGGGGAGGGGGGCTAGCCTACTCTGAGTTTTTGTGGACAGGCCTACAAGTATGGATTGACAAATGAGCACCTTTTTTTTAAAGCTGAAGGGTGGATTGTAATGTGCTTGAGATACGGCAGTGCATGGGGGGTTTGTGGAAAATAACTACAAAGGTGAACCAACCCTTTAACTGTTTGGTGCGCTAGTATTAGGCAGGTGCATTTTTTGGCTGGAAAAACCCAGAACTAGTGGGTTTGAAGAGGGGTGTTTCAGCAGTAAAAACACTCTAACTCTGAAAAACGCTGCTATTCAGCGTTTATGAGCATCTTTGAGCCATAAGCTTTTATGGAAGTATAGTTTTGCTAAAAGACACTAAAAAAACAGCAATGCAAAAATGCTGCAAAACACATTAAAGCTTGCATTTTTAATGCGGCTTTCTACAGCTATAGCTGCTGCCGTTTTTATAACATCCAGTGTGCATGAGGCCTTAAACTGACTTTTGCTTTTTAGATTCTGATGGTAAGAATATGATAGCTGTGAACAATATTAACAGGTTCTGTTATCTTGCTAAAAAAAAACAAAAATGAGTCACACGTACTGTATATGGGCAACAATAGTTACATAGTTACATCGTTTATACGTGGATAAATACTGCGCTAAGTAATTTGTATCTAGAACAGCAGCTAACACATAAGATGTATAGGTTAGAGTGTAGCACTTGTTGTAGATGCTAATACGTGAACCATAAAAAACTTAAAGAGCGTACAGTGAACTAAATAGTTGAATAAAGTAAACCAATATCATAATATTGATAAATATTGACAATCAGGTGAATATAAATCAATCAACGAAAAGGAAGAAAAGGGGGACTCACTACACAATGATCTAAACAAGTGTCCAAATGTCCCTAGGAGAATACACCTCTATATAAGAGACAAGTTCGCCCCCAGCTTTGCTAACTTATTTATGGCCAAATGGGAGGAGGACGTTGTCTATACAGGTGAATACCCTCAACTGGTCCTACGGGCTAGCTAGGTATATTGATGATGTCCTCCTCTTGTGGAATGGCACAGCTGACACCTTGGAGCAGTTCATTATAGAACTGAATTCCAATGATAGAGGCAATTCTCTTTCTTATGAATTTAGTACCAGCCAGATACATTTTTTGGATCTCCAAATTTCTGTCATTGATAACCATTTGGTTACAAAAACATATTTCAAGCCTACCGACAGAAACGGCTTCATTCCAACTGACCGCTGTCACCATCCAGTCTGACTTAGGTCTGTCCCACGGAGCCAGTTTTTGCGTTTGCGCTGAAACTATTCAAATGCAGAGGATTATAATAAACAGGCGGAAGAACAGGTTTCTAGAGAAAGGTTACAAAGAGATAGCCATAGACGCAGAGTTAAGAGGGGCTTTGGAGGCAGATAAAACCACTCTATTACAAGAAAACCCAAAGAATGCCAATAATGACAACTTCAAATGGTCTTTCTCTACTGCATTCTCAATGTAACATAAGCAAATTAAAAATATCATTAAACGTCATTGGAATGTTTTAAGAAATAACCGCATTCTGGGACCTCTTCCCCCTGAGAAGGCAAAAATCATTTATAGAGGAGCTCCCTCCTTGTGCAATAAGCTAGCCCCAAATGTAACAGATCCTCCCAAAAGGGTCTCCTTTTTTCAAGACCTTTTGGGTTTTTACCTGTGCCGCAAATGTAGGGTTTGCAACATAAATAGTTGTAGAGAGAGGAAGATCCTTCAATTTCAATCATCTATTACTCAAAGTATTTATGCCATCAAACAATTCTCCACCTGTGAGACTAAAACTGTTGTATATTTACTAACATGCCCGTGTGGAAAGCTGTATGTAGGAAAGATAATTTGCACCTTCTCGATACGTGTGAATGAGCACATCGCAAATATCTTGAAGGGTAGAACTAACCACCATGTTCCTAAACACTACCTATATTGTCATAAAAAAGACCCAAGGGGTACAAATTTTCAGTTATAGACAGATAGATTCCTCCACGGAGAGGGGGGCTGTAAAGAGGAGTGTCCCTCAGTTAGAGATTTATTGGATCTATGAACTAAAATGTTATTTCCCTTACGACCTCAAAGTCGAATGGGATATTAACGCATTCACTAACAAAGCATAAATTAGCATTGGGGGTAATGTTATGATTTATTGAATATGTGGGGATTTTTTTTGTTTTTAATTTATTTTCAGTCATTTTTATTATCAATATTTATTTTCAGTTTATTATATTTATACATATAATGTTCATATTTTATATTTCAAATTTTTTCGTATACTTTTTCCAAAACTAGCCCGATCCACGGTTTTAACCATTTTGTGGATTCGGCTTTCTTGGAATTTTTTGGGTTTATTTGTTTTATTAGGGTTGGTCCCTGTCTGATGTTTACCTATCCATCATTCATTATTATTTATATTTTTTTATTTATTTTTTATTAATATTGTATCCATATTGCGTATAGGGTGGGATTCGGTTCTCTAGAATCTCCATGGTATTTGTTTAAATATGGCTGTAGATTATATTCAGTATCCTTTTATAAGTTTTTAATATTAAGATGTGGGGCCTCTATCTTTAGGTATCACGTTATCAACAGGATGTATTTCCTGTGTTTGGATTATTTCCTTCCTGGTCACGTGATGGATGGCGTCACCGTCGTTTTCCCTATATTCGAGCAGCGACGTTTTTACGTCTGCCCGCGTATGCGCTGTATTACCTCGGCGCATGCTCAATCAATCATATCAAATCGATGCTTGAATGGCATGATGGCTCCCAATTAGTGGCGTGGCATAAAAGCATAGGTGTGTGTGGTTTATATTACTATGCCAGTAAAATATACTAGACGCCAACTTTATAGATGTGTGAGGAGTAAGCCCGTACCTAAGATTTTTTGATATATTTACTATCTACATATCACCACCTAATACATTTGAAAATGAGTCTTGGAACGCGAGGTCGCCATCTTTGATGGATACCGGAACTACCATTGTAAGTGGATCATTAATGTACTATATAAGCGCAACAGCCTGGAGGGTCGGTAACCCCAGATGATGTCCATGAGGATGAAACATGTCGGGTGACTGCTGACCCCAAGTTATTGACCTATATTCTGTTTCTGATTAACTCGATACTTACAGATTTGCTGTAAGTGCAATACTTCTCTTTTAATAAATTGTTTTGTATGGTTTCACACTATGTGAGGTTTTTTATTTCATGAATCAGTGGATAACATTGTGAGAACTGCTTGGAGGGAGATCTGTTGGTGATTGCCACTCTGGTTATCCTTTTGGAGTTGTTCCCTGAGTTGGATGGTTGAAGGGTTCACATGTTAGCATCTACAACAAGCGCTACACTCTAACTTATACATAGTTACATAGTTAAATAGTAGTTAAGGCTGAAAAAAGACAATAGTCCATCCAGTTCAACCTGTATTAGTGTACGTGTGTCAGTGTCTTCACTTGTTTCCCATATCCCTGTATGTTCTGTTCTTTAAGATATACATCCAAGAGTCTTTTAAAAACATCCATACTCCCCGCAGACACTACCAATTGTGGAAGTGAGTTCCACACCTTCACTAACCTGACAGTGCAGAACCCCTTGCTCAGTTTAAGATTAAACCGCTTCTCCTCCAGTCTCATTGCGTGGCCCCTTGTCGTCTTACACTCCCTGAGACTGAACATTTTTTTTTCCTATGCTGGGATCTCCATTGAGGTATTTGTAGATCGCTATCATGTCGCCTCTCAAGCGTTGCTTCTCCAGAGAGAATAGATTTAGTGTTTGCAGTCAATCCTCGTAATCGAGGTCCTCCAGTCCCCTTATAAGTTTTGTTGCCCTTCTTTGGACTCTCTCCAGCTCCAGCACATCCCTTTTGAGGACTGGTGACCAGAACTGGATGGAATACTTCAGATGGGTCCTTACCAGAGTTTTATAAAGTGGCAGGATTATTGATTTATCCCTGGAGTATATCCCCTTTTTATACATGCTAATATTCTGCTTGCTTTGGTAGCTGCAGCTTGACATTGCATGCTATTGTTCAATCTGTCATCTACTATGACCCCCAAATCATTTTCCATCCTTGAGTCCCCCAGAGGCTCTCCCCCCTACTGAATACTTTGCATTTATGTTTTTTTGCCTCCAAGTGCATTACTTTACATTTCTCCACATTAAACGTCAATTGCCATTTGTCTGCCCACTCCATTATTTTGTTCAGGTCTTCCTGTAAAATTTCAATATCCTGTTGTGATGTTATTGCCCTTTTTATCTTTGTATCATCCGCAAAATCTGAGACTGAGCTGTTAATCCCTTCCCCTATATCATTAATGAATAGATTGAATAGAATTGGTCCCAAGACAGAAGCTTGGGGTACCACACTCATCACTTTAGATCAGTCTGAGTACATGTTATTTATCACCACCCTTTGGGCACGTCTCTGTAACCAAATCTTTACCCAAGAACAAACATTATGGTCCATGCCTGCTGACCTCAGCTTGTAAATCAAGCGTTTATGGGGAACTGTATCAAAAGCTTTCGCAAAATCCAGGCACACTAAATCCACAGGCCTCCCCCTATCTAGATGTCCGCGCACTTCCTCGTAGAATGTTAGCAGATTTGTCTGGCAGTAATGACCCTTCATAAACCCATGCTGATTACTATTAATGATGTTTCTTTCATCAGTTATTTTTTTTCCCTTATCATCACCTCCAATAATTTACCCACTATTGATGTTAGGCTGACTGGCCTGCAATTCCCAGGAATATGTCTCTGCCCTTTTTTGAATATTGGTACCACATTGGCTTTTCTCCAATCAGCTGGTACCAATCCTATCCTTATACTGTCCATAAAGATTAGGAACAATGGCCTGGCTATAACCTGACTGAGTTCTCTGAGGACTCTTTGGTGTAAGTCATCTGGTCCTGGTGATTTTATTTGTATTACGTTTATCAAGTCTTTCTTTGACTCATGCCTCTGTTAACCATGAGGGTATGTCTTGTGTTGTGTCACTAACCGTACAGTCGCGGTCGGAAAACACCTCCCATCCTTATCTATTATGTGCGCACTGTGCTCTGATTTTGCCTTTTTATTGTTAATGTATTTAAAAAATGTATTCAAGTTTCTTTTACTCTCCTGCACTATGTGTTTCTCGTAATCTTTTTGAGCTGCCCTGATTGCGTTTTTACACTTGCATTCCTTATAGTGTTTGAATGCTGAAGGTGACCCATCCCCTTTATATTTTTTAAAGGCCAAATTTTTCTCTTTAATGAAGCTTTTGACATTAGGGTTTAGCCACCCTGGTTTAACCTTCGCTCTTTTATATTAATTGCCCCTTGGAATGCACTGTGTGATACCTTTGTTTACTATGCTCCTAAAGCATTCCCATTTTTCTTCTGTATTAATTTTTTCTAGGATTTTGTCCCAATTAATGTCATGTAGTAATGACCGCAGTCCAGAAAAATTGGGTCGATTTAAAACTGGGTGTTTTTGTGCTACCCTCCTGCCTCTTTTTCCTGTGATTTACACTAAATGCGGTCATCCTATGGTCGCTAGATCCCAAGTTGTCGTGTATCGCCATGTCTGAGACCAGATTTGGCTTGTTCGTAATTAATAGATCTAACAGGGCATTCTTTCTAGTTGGGGAATCCACCAATTGAGACATGAAGTTGTCCTGTAAGACATTCATTAAATGATGGGCCTTTAATGAGTTTGCTATCCCCTCTGCCCAGTCAATATCGGGATAATTGAAGTCCCCCATTATGATTACATTTCCTTGTTTCACTGCCATTTCTAACTAGGGCAGCCTGTAACATACCCCCATTATTAATTTCCCATTTATCTCTCTTCTATGAAGTTCTACCGACACTGATTCCACCTCCCTCCTCATCCCATTCATAATGTCACTCCTCTATATCACCCTTATATCATTTTTGACATATAGACACACCCCTCCCCCTCTTCTACCTTCCCTATCCTTTCAACACAAGGAATACCCCTGTATATTGGCCAGCTAATCGTGTTAGCTGTCAAACCAAGTTTCAGTTATTCCTACAAAGTCCTCCTTGTGTAACAGCAGTTCCAGTTCCTCTATTTTGTTAGCTAGACTCCTAGCATTTGCGTATACACCTCCTAGTGTTGTATGAATGCATACTATTTTCTCCTTATTTTTCCTCTGGCTTAGTTTAGGAACTGTCCACTCTTTCACCCACGAATTAGATGCTGTGGTGGTATTATCACTGCTGACTCCACTATTCCCCTCCGTCCTTTGCCCACTACTGGCTATTGCTTCCTCTGAACCCCCCCCCCCCCCAATACCTAGTTTAAAAGCCCCTCCAACTTTATGGCCATCTTTCTTCCCAATAGAGCTGTACCATCCCCATTAAGGTGCAGCTTGTCCTTACTAAAGATCCAGTAGCCGACCAAGAAGTCGGCCCAGTTCTCCAGGAACCCAAACCCCTCTTTCCTACACCAGTCCCTAAGCCACTTAGGTTCCCTAAGCTCCTGCTGCATCTCTGGTGTGGCTCAGGGTACAGGTAGTATTTCAGAGAAAACTACCTTGGAGGTCCTTTTTCTTAGTCTATTCCCTAAGTCCCTGAAATCACTTTTTAGGACTCTCCACCTTCCTCTCACTTTGTCACTTGTACCAATGTGTACCATGACCGCTGGGTCCTCCCCAGCCCCTCCCAATAATCTGTCTAGCCAATCCGTGATGTGCCAAACCCGAGTGTCTGGTAAACATACCGTTCAGCGATCACGGTCTTTCTGACAGATCGCCCTCTCTGTCCTCCTAATTGAATCCCCCACTACCAAAACCAGTCTAACCTTTCCTGTATCTATGCCCCCCTTCTTAGTGGAGCTGTCACTCCCCTGGCAGCTAGGGGAGGTCACCTGCTCCAGCACTGCCACCCCTGAGCTTATATCCCCAGCATCATGCAACTTGGCATATTTGTTGGGGTGTAGCAACTCAGGACTGGCCTCCCTAGCACTCTTCCCTTTACCCCTTCTTCTAGCTGTCACCCAGCTACCTACCTCTGTCTCCTGTGCCTCCATGTCTCCAAACTCCTCTAGACTGGCCCCTGCCAGCACCTGTTGGGTAATGTCCAAGCTTCTTTCCAGGTTGCTGGGGTTTCTCAGTGTTGCCATCTGATTCTCCAAAAACAGGATCTGGGCTTCCAGAGAAACAAGTCGCTTACATCTTGCACAGCAGTATTTGCCCTCGATTGGCTCATCAAGGAACGCATACATAGAGCAAGATGTGCACTGAGTAGCATCACTAATCCTGTTGGACATTTTACCTGCTATTCTATTGGGGATGATAAAAAAGACTTACTATTGGTAACCTACACTACTCCCAGCTCCCCCTGCATTACTCTCAGAACCTTACTCCCAGTCAGTAATGTTACAACCAAGTAGTAAAGGTATTTTTCATCCACTAAAGTTAAAATTACTCCCAGGTATTGATTTACTCCAGTACTAAAGTTACTCCCAGGTACTGAGGTACTCCCAGATACTAAGGGTACTTCCCACCCCTAAGGTTACTCCCAGGTATACGTTAGTGCAGCTATTAAGGTACTCCCAGGCAGTAATGCTGGCCATACAATATACGAAATATCGGCCAAAAATCGGTCATTTGGACAGTTCGTTCATTTTTCGGCCAGTTAATGGGCACAAATCAGTAATCCGTTGAGACCTTTTTAAGCCAAAAAAACAAAGGACAAGTTTGGAAATTTTCAGCCGAATGAACGATAAATCGAAAGGTTAACGTGTTTCCCGTGCAAACTGTTTGCACTAGGTATATGTTAAAAAACAAACAAAAAACTGATTCATGTATGTCTTATGAATGATTTATTGGTCATTACGTGATGGCACTATCGTTTGCTCTCACAGCCGATTGTTTGTTTTTCGAAAATGGGTTTGGATGATTTTTTGTAGAGTGTATGGCAGGCATAAGGTACTCCCAGGTAACAAGGTACTCCCAGATTAGATAGTTACATGTATACATAGTTACATAGTTTGTGAGGTTGAAAAAAACACAAGTCCAACCTATGTGTGTTCTTTTATGTTAATATTATATTGTATAGCCCTGTATATTGTGGTCATTTAGGTGCCTATCCAATAGTTTTTGAAAATATCTATGCTACCTGTTGAAACCATTGCTTGGGGAAGAGAGTTACACATCCTCACTGCTCTTACCGTAAAGAACCCTCTACGCAGTCTAAGGTTAAACTGCATTTCTTCTAATTTTACTGAACGACTGTGTGTCTTTTTATAGTCCCTTGCGTGATAACATTTTTTCCCTATTGTGCGATCACCATTACTGTATTTGTACAATGAAATCATATCTCCTCTCAAGCATCTCTTCTCCAGAGAGAATAAGTTCTGTACTCGTAATCTTTGCTCATAACTAAGGTCCTCCAATCCCTTAATCAGCTTTGTTGCCCTTCTCTGGACCTTCTTCAGTTCCAGCACATCCCTCCTGAGGACTGGTGACCAGAATTGGACGGCGTACTCCAGGTGCCGCTGGACCAGAGTTTTGTATAATGGGAGAATTATCGTTTTGGTTTTGTTTGTACTAAAATAATAATTGGCACTGTTTGGTACTAAAATAAAAAATATGCAACATACATACATACATACATTAAAGTGTTTGTTCACCAATGCCAGGAGAATACCAAGCAAAATAGGTGAGTTGAAAGCTTTGGTGCACAAGGAGAACTATAATTTAATTGGCATTGCTGAATCTTGGCTTCATTCTTCACATGACTGGGCTATTAATATTCCTGTCTGTGCTCTTTTTTGGAAAGACAGGGAAAAACGGAGGGGTGGTAGTGTCTGTCTCTATGTGAGAAGTGATCTCAAAGCAAGTGTGAAAGAGGACCTAGTTGATGGAGAGTGTGATGAGACTGAAGCATTATGATTAGCTCTGTATATGGGTGTGCACACTACAAAGGTTATCATTGGAGTCTGTTATAGACCTTCCAGTGTTAAAGAAGAGGTGGAGACTCAGCTCCTTGCACAGATGGAAAGAGCTGCAAGGGTTGGGACAGTGATAATATGGGGGACTTTAACTACC
>BLSH010198946.1:470871-485343 GCA_018402905.1 Glandirana rugosa | reverse complement strand
CCAGAATTGGACGGCGTACTCCAGGTGCGGCCGGACCTGAGTTTTGTATAATGGGAGAATTATCGTTTTGGTTTTGTTTGTACTAAAATAATAATTGGCACTGTTTGGTACTAAAATAAAAAATATGCAACATACATACATACATACATACATTAAAGTGTTTGTTCACCAATGCCAGGAGAATACCAAGCAAAATAGGTGAGTTGAAAGCTTTGGTGCACAAGGAGAACTATAATTTAATTGGCATTGCTGAATCTTGGCTTCATTCTTCACATGACTGGGCTATTAATATTCCTGTCTGTGCTCTTTTTTGGAAAGACAGGGAAAAACGGAGGGGTGGTAGTGTCTGTCTCTATGTGAGAAGTGATCTCAAAGCAAGTGTGAAAGAGGACCTAGTTGATGGAGAGTGTGATGAGACTGAAGCATTATGATTAGCTCTGTATATGGGTGTGCACACTACAAAGGTTATCATTGGAGTCTGTTATAGACCTTCCAGTGTTAAAGAAGAGGTGGAGACTCAGCTCCTTGCACAGATGGAAAGAGCTGCAAGGGTTGGGACAGTGATAATATGGGGGACTTTAACTACCCGCAAATTACCTGGAGAAATGACACTGCTGGGACAGTTAAAGGGCAAAAATGTATAAACCTATTACAGGACAATTTTATGGTTCAGTTTATTGAGGCCCCAACTAGGAATGATGCTTGGCTGGACCTGGTAATCTCAAACCATGCAGAACTTATTACCAATATTCATATAAAAGAACATCTGGGTAGCAGTGACTGTAACATGATTTCATTTAATGTAAGCTGCAAGCAACAAACACATACGGGAAAGATAAAAACACTTAACTTTAAGAGAGCAAATTTTACTAGGATGAGGGCTCCAGGACTTAGACTGGGAGGGAATGTTGGGATCGATGAACACAGAACAGAAATGGGAATTTTTCAAAAAGACTGTATGCAAACTCACTGCAAAGTATATTCCTGTGGGCAATAAGTATAAAAGGCTAAAAATAAAACACAAAAAAAAACAATCGACTCGCAGCTTGATCTTGTTATCGCGACACTTCCGCCCACATTTGAAGCAGGGGAACGAGCCAAGCAGACATTATAGACGGCATACATCCACCAGGGCCGATTTCCCCATAAGAAATCATCCGTTTTACACGCCGGGTGCCAGGATGTTTAGGCACCATACCATGTGAGTGTTTTTACTTGTTTTTTTATGCTTTTTACAATAAATGTGTTATCTGGACATTACTGCGCTATGTTTTTTCACACATGCTATTACGATGATGGAGTCCCTATTCAGCATCTGACAGTCTCCAGAGATCTACAGGGGTCACCCCACAACACATATTTGACTGTACCAGAGGTGGTGGATCACGGAAGTGAGGGTGAGTGTACATCTATGTGGGGCACTTAGTCCAAGCACTTAAACAGCACCTTAAGATTGTGGCACGGAGAACTTGACCTCTATTGGGACTGTATTTATGGACTTGAGTTCAATATATCCATAGTAGCATGGTTAGATGTAGTAGCGTGGTGTAGCAATATTGCACTGAGCACTTTTATCTGCATTGTGACTGTATTTACAGATCTGAGTTCAATATATTCATAACAGTATGGTCACATGCAGCAGCACAGTGTAGCATCATTATTTCATATGTGGCAAGTAAGGTTTAATGTAGATAAATATAAAGTTATGCATTTGAGGGCTAAGAATATGCATGCATCATACAAAATAGGGGGAGTACAACTGAGGCAATCCATAGTGAAGAAGGATCTGGGGGTTTTGGTAGATCATAAACTTAATAATGGCATGTAATGCCAAGCAGCGGTTTCCAAAGCGAGCAAAATCCTTTCTTGTATTAAGAGAGGCATGGACTGCAGAGAGAGGGATATCATTTTGCCCCTGTTCAAATCATTAGTAAGACCTCATCTGGAATATGCAGTTCAGTTTTTCCCGCACCAGTTCTTAAAAAGGATATCGGGGAACTTAAGAAAGTGCAGAGAAGGGCAACCAAACTAATAAAAGGCATGGAAGAACTCGGCTATGAGGAAAGATTAGAGGAACTGAGTTTATTCTCTCTTGAGAAGAGGAGATTAAGGGGGGATATGATCAACATGTACAAATACATAAGTGGTCCATATAGTGAACTTTGTGTTGGGTTATTCACTTTAAGGTCATCACAAAGGACAAGGGGGCACTCTTTACGTCTAGGGGAAAAAAGATTTCATCTCCACCCCCCCCCACTGTTATGGGAGGGGTGGGTAGGTTGCCAGTTAGCAGTAATCACTGCGGTCCACAGTTCTATTCTAAGGTAATACAGATTCTGACTCCCTCCGTAACACTGTGATTTTAATAGCTAGGATATGTGACATGTTGTCCCCAGTGCAAATTCCATGATCTAGAACACATCTGTTGATACTGTCGTGTAAAAAGATGCTTCTTGTCAATTGTGTATGCTGTTATTCTGAATGTACAATAAAAAAAGTTGATCCAGGGTGAATCCGATTGCCTCTCGGGGGATCAGGAAGGAATTTTTTCCCCCGCTATAGCAAATTGGATCATGCTGTGTTAGGGTTTTTGCCTTCCTTTGGATCAACTGTAGGTGAAGGATTGTGTATGTGGGATTGTATGGTGTGTGTATATATATATATATATTATAATATAATATCATTTTTTTTTTTGATTGGTTGAACTAGATGGATTTGTCTTTTTTCAACCTGGCTAACTATGTACAGTTGTGCTCATAAGTTTACATACCCATGGCCATTTTTCAGAGAATATGAATGATAATACAAAAACATTTCTTTCAATCATGGTGTGTTTGGCTGAAGCCATTTATTATAAATCATAGAAACATAAAAAAGTGACGGCAGAAAAAGACTGAGTAGTCCATCGAGTCTGCCCCTTTTTACTTATTTTTTTTTACATTAACTTTGTTGTCTGACTATGGATTTATGTTTATCCCAAGCATGTTTGAAGCCATTTACTGTTGACTGTCTCACAACCTCTGTTGGTAGTTTATTCCAATCATCAACCGCGCTTTCAGTAAAATAATACTTTCTAAGAGTAAACTGCGTTTACTCTTTTTAAATCATAATTACAACAGAAACTACCCAAATGACCCTGATCAAAAGTTTACATACCTTGGTGATTTTGGCCTGATAACATGCACACAAGTTGACACAAAGGGGTTTGAATGGCTATTAAAGGTAACCATCCTCACCTGTGATCTGTTTGCTTGTAATTAGTTCTTTGATCCAGCGCTGCACTTACATTTTTGGATTCTGAGTCATCAGGAAAGCAAAAGAATTGTCAAAGGATCTGCAGGAAAAGGTAGTTGAACTGTATAAAACAGGAAAGGGATATATAAAGATATCCAAGAAATTTCGAATGTCAATCAGCCATGTTCAAACTCTAATCAAGAAGTGGAAGGTTCTGTTGAAACCAAACCATGGTCAGGTAGATCAACTAAAATTTCAGCCACAACTGGGCTTTTTACCAAGAGGAATGGGCAGCTTTACCATCTGAGAAGATAAAGAGTCTCATCCACAAATACCACAAAAAAATTCAAGCTGTCATTACACGGTATTAAGCTAAATTGTGGTCTCATTACTCCAAATTACTTCATGCCAGAAGGTTTGAGGCTTGTCTTTGGGTTGTTTGGCGTATTGTAAGCGGGATACTTTGTGGCATTTGTGTAATAATGGCTTTCTTCTGGCAACTCGATAATGCAGCCCATCTTTCTTCAAGTGCCTCCTTATTGTGCATCTTGAAAAAGCCCCACCACATGTTTTCAGAGAGTCCTGTATTTCACCTGAAGTTATTTGTGGGTTTTTCTTTGCATCCCAAACAATTTTCCTGGCAGTTGTGGCTGAAATTTTAGTTGGTCTACCTGACCGTGGTTTGGTTTCAACAGAACCCCTCATTTTCCACTTCTTTTTAGAGTTTTAACACTGCTGATTGGCATTCTCAATTCCTTGGATATCTTTTTATATACATTTCATGTTTTATACGGTTGAACTACCTTTTCCCTGCAGATCCTTTGACAATTATTTTGCTTTCCCCGTGACTCAGAATCCAGAAACCTCAATACAGCACTGGATGAGAGATGCAAGGGTCTGTCAGGATTCCAGAAACTCATTGACCTTTTATGTACACACACTAATTACAAGCAAACAGATCACAGGTGAGGATGGTTACCTTTAATAGCCATTCAAACCCATTTTGGTCAACTTGTGTGCATATTATCAGGCCAAAATCACCAGGGTATGTAAACTTTTGATCTGGGTCATTTGGGTAGTTTCTGTTGTTATTATGATTCAAAAACAGTAAACACAGTTGATTGATAATACATGGCTTCAGTCAAACACTAACCATGAGTGAAAGAAATGTTTTTGTGTTTATCATTCATATTCTCTGAAAAATGAAAAATAAATCATAAATTCCGCCAGGGTATGTAAACTTATGAGCACAACTGTATGTTACTATGTTTTATCTCTGGAATGAATCCCCTTTTTAATGCATGCCAATACCATGTTGGCTTTGCTTGCAGCAGCTTGGCATTGCCTGCCATTGCTGAGCCTGTCTACTAGGACCCCTAGGTCCTTTTCATCCTAGAATACCCCAGAGGCTCTCCCCCTAGTGAGTAGTTTGCCTTTATATTTTTGGCCCCCAGATGCATTATTTTACATTTCTCTACATTAAACCTCATTTGCCATGTGTTTGTCCAGATCTTCTTGCAAGGTTTCCACATCCTGCGGAGAAATGATTGCCCTGCATAGCTTAGTATCATCCGCAAATAGAGAGATTGAGCTGTTAATCCCATTCTCCAGATTGTTAATGAATAAATTAAACAGGATTGGTCCCAGGACAGAACCCTGGGGGATCCCACTTTCCACACCAGACCATTCTGAGTACTCCCCATTTATCACCACCCTCTGGACCCGCCCCCGTAGCCAGCTTTCAATCCATATACTTACCCTTTGGTACATGCTGAGAGACCTAAGTTTGTACAGAAGATGTTTATGGGAAACTGTTTCAAATGCTTTCGCAAAATCCAGATATACCACATCTACCGGCCTTCCTTTGTCTAGATGGCAGCTCACCTCCTCATAGAAGGTTAATAGATTGGTTTGGCAGGAATGATTCTTGATGAATCCATGCCGATTACTGCTAATGATACCGTTTTCATTACTAAAATCTTGTATGTAATCCCTTATCATCCCCTCCAAAAGCCTGCATACTATTGACGATAGGCTAACTGGTCTGTAGTTCCCAGGGATATATTTCAGCCCCTTTTTAAATATTGGTTGCTACATTGACTTTTCTCCAATCAGCTGGTACAATACCATTCAGTAGACTGCTGTTAAAAATTAGGAGCAAAGGTCTGGCAATTACTTAACTGAGTTCCTTGAGGACCCTTGGGTGCAAGCCATCTGGTCCTGGTGACTTATTAATGTTAGGTTTTTCCTCTGTTAGCCATGATGGTGCTTCCTATGTCATGTCGTGAGGATAAGCATTACAGTTTTGGTTACTGAAGCCCCTCGTTTCCCTTGTGAAGACTGAGGAGAAGAATATACTCAAAACCTTTGCCATGTCTCCATCCTTTGTAATCAGATTCCCTTCATCATTCCTTATGGGGCCAATATGATCTGATCCCCCTCTCTTACTATTTATATGCTTAAAGAATTTATTGGGATTTTTCTTACTCTCCTCCGCTATGTGCCTTTCGTGTTCTATCTTCGCTGCCCTAAATGCACCCTTACATTTCTTATTGTATTCTTTGTAAAGTTGGAATGCTGATGGAGACCCCTCAGATTTGTATTTTTTGAAGGCCTTCTCCTTTTCTTTTATAAGCACTTTTACGTTGGAGTTTAGCCACCCAGGACTTCTATTATCGCTTTTAAATTTATTCCCCATTGGGATGCACTGGCTAGTTTAATATGTTCTTAAAGCACAACTATTTTTCCTCCGTGCTCATTGTTCCCAGTATTTTATCCCATTTAATATCATCTAGCAAGGAGCGTAGTTTCTGGAAGTCGGCTCTTTTGAAATTAAGTGTCTTATTATTCCCCTTATGTTTTCAATTTGCATGATCTATACTGAAACTAATTGACCTGTGATCGCTGTTTCCTAAATTGACCCTTATTTCCACATCTGTGATCAGGTCCGTATTGTTAGTAATCAGTAGGTCTAGTAACACTTTGTTGTTGGTTCATTTGCCATCTGACCCATGAAATTGTCCTGCAAGACATTTAGGAAATGGCGAGGATAATTAAAATCCCCCATTATAATGACACTTCCCATCCTTGCTGCCATTCCAAACTGAGATAGGAGGTCCACCTCCCCCTCCACCCCCAGGTTAGAGGGTCTATAGCATACTCCCAGTAATATTTTCCCCCTGGGATCCTCCCTTTGCAGTTCTACCCATAAGGATTCCACCTCCTCCCTTGCTCCATTAGTGATGTCGTCCCTCACATTCACTTGTACATCATTTTTGATATATGGGCATACCCTTCCCCCTTTTTTACCCTCCCTATCCCTGCGAAATAGGGAATACCCTTGAATGGTTGCCAGCCAATCATGAGAGCTGTTGAACCATGTCTCTGAAATTCCCACAAAATCGAAATGCAATAGCATCTCTAGTTCACCCATCTTGTCCGCCAGACTCCTAGTGAACAAACCGCATAGTTTTGTCCAGCCATATGCCACCTCCTTCATGGGTTCTCTGAGGTTACAAATAGGACTTGTTACTATACTTAAAATGGGTGGAACATACCGTGCAGTATTCTACCACTAAATAACAGATGTGCAAATACTGATATACAAATAAATTGCCAGTGCAAAAAACATACAAGTGATCAGTGCTCCAATGCTTCTACAATTCACATTCATATGGGAAAGTGCATATATCTTAATATATAAATGTAATAGTCCATAAACAAATTATCCCATGTATTGCTTCAAGTGGTAATAAAGTGCTTCAAACTCAGTGTGTGTCTTCCTGTGCTGAACACTCCAGTGGCTGTGCAATAACCTCCACCTTATTGTCATCTATGCACTCACCTCCGTGACGGTTTAAAATTGCCTTAAAGCTGTTGTGTTTGGATGTCAGTGATGGGGTCAGTCACCATAGGTCTGTGTACTCCTTTCCTGTGGTTCCAGTAAGTTTAAGCTCCCAGCATACATAGGTGGCCAGTGGAACATAGAGGGTTAAAAGGTTTATTTAATAGTAGGTGCTTACATTAAAAATACATAAAATCGGCTAAAAACAGATAAAAAATGGCATGCAGCCGCCTCTCAAATCACTTGCCACTCCTACGCGTTACGCCACGCCTCTTCGTGACTTCCCTTGATGTCATTGATGTACATTGCAGGGGAACTTACTGGTTTACAGAAGCCCACTCCCCCTGCTTTTCATGCTGTGGTTGGACAAGACATGGGTTTATCAGCAGGCTCGTGGGCAATGGTTTCTGACTGTGAACCTGCTGTAGCTGTGGCCAATCACAGCACAGATCTGTGTGTGTTAGTAAACACAACCCAGATATGACTGATTTTTCTTCCTTATTTCACTTAACATTCAGAGCTGAAATGAGGACGAAAAGCCAGGCAGTCTATGAATAAAATCAGCTCACATGCACTTCCTAGGCACACAGTTAACCCCTTGATTGTCTTCCTAATGACCCCGGTCACCCAGTCAGTGCCATTAGTACAGTAACAGTGTACAGTATTATCACTGTAATAGTGTCACTAGTGACAACAGATAAGGTCAGTTAGCATTCCTGACAGCCAGTGTCAGCTAGCGCCAATCACACTATCATGTGTTGATCATCCCCATTACTACTATAGAGTCTATCGGGGTCTGTATCCTGGTCACTGTCAGAACAATACTAGTGTCCCCAAAAATACAGTGTTAGAAGGATTTTATTTTTGATTAATCACTACTAATCTAAGAGTTTGGCATGGTAAGAGCATATTCAAGCCTGGTTAAAATGGTGTTATTATTGCTTTGATTTTAACATAGATGTTACAGTGGAGAATTCTTATATGGCTCTGGCTTTTACCGCTTTCTTAATGATGTCGAACTTTAGTTCATCCAATATTCTTAAAACACTAACTAACATTTAATTTTTTTCTTAATGTGATCGTACAGGTTCAATTTTTTAAATTAAAATAATAATCATGTCATACTTACCGGTTCTGTGCAATGCTTTTGCGCAGAGTAGCCCCGATCCCACCCCCATCAAATGCCCCCATAGAAAGCCACTTTGCATGGGGGCACTCGTGCAGGCCCGCTCCCAAGTGACTCTGCATCTATTGACACAGACAGCGGAGCTTAGCACTGCCTTCAATTCCCTCATCCTAGGATTTGATTGACAGGAGCAGGAGCCAATGTCTTCTTCTGCTATTAATCTGCCTGTGAGGAGGGACAGAGCAGGGAGAGCCACTGCTCTCACGCACATCGCTGGATCGAGATTGGGCTTAGGTGGGGCTGGGGGGACTCCTCTGAGATAGAAGGTTTTTTACCTTAAAGTGGATGTAAACCCGAAAAAAAACCTTTTAATTAACAATTCTGCCAGTAGGGTACAGGATGTCATGTCATCTGTGCCCAGTCTTGCCACGAGTTAATCCAGCTCTGAGCAATCCCCTTATCTTTTTTTCAGTAGGAAAAAAAACAGACACACAGAAATATGTGACTGTTTCTTCCTCCATGTTGTGACTAACAGCTCATTTCCTTATCTCATGCATGAGCATACAGAGCTTCACAACACCCCCTACTTTCTTCCCCAGCGCTCCCAGGATTGGCTGCTCCACACCTCATCATGATTGGGCATGCTGAAGTCATGTGGTTCCTTTCCTGAGTTTTGACAGGATGTTTCTCAAAACTCAGGAATAGGAGAGTAGGATAGTGTAGAGGTGGGTGGGAAGTCTTGTGACATCACGACTCCACCCACCGTACTCCAGCAAAGAAACCCACCCACTGATTCCAGAATTTTGTGGGGCTGCTACTGCTATAGAGGGTGACATTTGCAAGGATACCTGCAGGGTGCTTGCATGTATATATACATTAATACTGTGCCATTAGTTTATACTGGGTGAGTGGTGGGTTTACATCCACTTTAATGCATAGAATGCAAAGGCTTTAGAACTATTTTAAGTTTTCCTGTCAGGCATCACTTTCTTAATTTTTTTAAATTCATCAGATTCTTAAGAGATTTTAGTTTTAGGAGCATCCGGTAAGAATGTAAGAAGACCTATTTCAAAAGATGTGTTAAGCAAATTGATGTCATTATTAGAAAGTGTTCATTTTTCTCCTTTTGGGGGAATTCTTTGAAGAGCTGCCTTATCCCTTGTCATTTTTTGGCACATTAAGAATTGGTACTTTCTGCACTTAACAAATCTTCCAGTTCCTTCTGAAAAAACGATGATGTTTCATTATTTGTCAAATTGTTCATTCACAGGTCAAAATCTGATCAGGGTGGTAAGGGTCACTTTATCAGTATATAAAGTACCTAATTCTGATACGTTTCCTAACTCTAATGCTGTGGTTCTCAACTCCGGTCCTCGGGACCCACAAACAGGCCAGATTTTAAGTATTACCTTGGGGAGATGCAGACTAGAATACTGCAATCACTGAGCAGCAAATTATATCACCTGTGATGTATTTCAGTTATCTTGTAAACCTGGCCTGTTGGTGGGTCCTGAGGACCGGAGTTGAGAACCACTGCGTCTAATGTCTTGAGGTTCATTGCTCATTTTGTGTTCATTCAGTTTGCAGCTGTCTTTTCTTCTTGCCTCAAGGAACTTAATCTTTCTGTTTTTTATTTTTCATTCCATTACTTTAGAATAAGAGCTAGTAGCTAGTTCTATTGGATATTCCTCTGAGGATCTTAAAAGGATAGGTTGCCGGGATAACAATAGATATAAGATTTATGTTCCTCCTGATTCAGTTATTAACTAATTATTTCCAGGTTCATCAAAACACACTGTCTGGATAGTTGAGCATTCTTCTATTTATTGAGGCCAGAAGGAGAGCAGCATCCAGGACTTGTTCAGAAAATATAGGTTTGAATGGGAATTCGTTTCATATTTTATGGCATGGTGTTAAAAGGTTAAGATGGTGGAACCTGAGAGATGAACTTATTCAACTTTCAGGAATTCTGCCTAACACAGATATAATAAAAAAATTCATTCTGGGCATGTACCTTGAACACAGTTAAAACATCAGATCTTTTTTTGTGAAGTTAAAAAGGGATCTGTACTCCTTTAAGATTCTGTTTGCAAATGCAGTTTTTGCCTTTTCAGAAATGGTTCCTAGGCTTCTTTGGTCCCCTTTTGGAAATGAACACTATTTAGACAAAATTCGTAAGAGGACTATTCATAATTTTATGATTCATTATGGTGGGCTAACCTAATCTAATTAAGAGTTGTAAGGTTTTATATTGAGTTAATATAGTTCAGATCTAGTTCACTTGTCTGATGTACGTTTGGACATATAAAAAATGAGCTTACAGAACTTTATTAAACAAGCTGCAATGTTTGGGGGCCTCAGCCATTCGCTTTACTCATGTCTTCGGCTGCTGGTGTTAGTCATCCAGTTTAGTATGGATGAACATTGTGATTCCATTTCTTGAATTGGTTTAGTGGCATACAGTATCTCACAAAAGTGAGTACACCCCTCACATTAACACATAACAGTGTAAATTTGCTGTCCCCTCAAAATAGCTCAACGCACAGCCATTAATGTCTAAACCGCCGGCAACAAAAGTGAGTAGACCTCTAAGTGAAAATGTCCAAATTGGGCCCAATTAGCCATTTTCCCACCCTGGTGTCATGTGACTTATTAGTGTTAAAAGGTCTCAGATGTGAATGGGGGGCAGGTGTGTTAAATTTGGTGTCATCGCTCACACTCTCTCATACTGGTCACTGGAAGTTCAACATGGCACCTCATGGAAAAGAACTCTCTGAGGATCTGAAAAAAAAAGAATTATTGCTCCACATAAAGATGGCCTAGGCTATAAGAAGATTGCCAAGACCCTGAAACTGAGCTGCAGCACAGTGGCCAAGACCATACAGTGGTTTAACAGGATAGGTTCCACTCAGAACAGGCCTTGCCATGGTCGACCAAAGAAGTTGAGTGCATGTGCTCAGCGTCATATCCAGATGTTGTCTTTGGGAAATAGATGTATGAGTGCTGCCAGTATTGCTGCAGAGGTTGAAGGGGTGGGGGGGTCAGCCTGTTAGTGCTCAGACCATACGCCACACACTGCATAAAATTGGCCTGCATGGCTGTCATCACAGAAGGAAGACTCTTCTAAAGATGATGCACAAGTAAGCCCGCAAACAGTTTGCTGAAGACAAGCAGACTAAGGACATAGATTACTGGAACCATGTCCTGTGGTCTGATGAGACCAAGATAAACTTATGTGGTTCAGATGGTGTCAAGCGTGTTTGGTGGCAACCAGGTGAGGAGTAAAAAGACAAGTATGTCTTGTCTACAGTCAAGCATGATGGTGGGAGTGTCATGGTCTGGGGCTGCATGAGTGCTGCCGACACTGGGGAGCTACAGTTCATTGAGGGAACCATGAATGCCAACATATACTGTGACATACTGAGGCAGAGCATGATCCCCTCCCTTCGGAGACCGGACCGCAGGGTAGTATTCCAACATGATAACAACCCCAAACACACCTCCAATATGACCACTGCCTCATTAAAGAAGCTGAGGATAATGTTGATGGATTGGCCAAGCATGTCTCCAAACCTAAACCCTATTGAGCATCTGTGGGGCATCCTCAAACGGAAGGTGGAGGAGCGCAAGATCTCTAACATCCAACAGCTCTGTGATGTCATCATGAAGGAGTGGAAGAGGACTCCAGTGGCAACCTGTGAAGCTCTGGTGAACTCCATGCCCAAGAGGGTTAAGGCAGTGATGGAAAATAATGGTGGCCACACAAAATAGGAGTATACTCACTTTTGTTGCCAGCAGTTTAGACATTAATGGCTGTATGTTTATTTTAAGGGGACAGCAAATTTACACTGTTATACAAACTGTACACTCACTACTTTACATTGTAGCAAAGTGTATTTTTTTTTAGTGTTGTCACATGAAAAGATATAATAAAATATTTACAAAAATGTGAGGCGTGTGCTCACTTTTCTGAGGTACTGTATGTGCCTTTAAAAGAGAAGTATGGGTTTCTGTCTTTTTCCCCCATTATACTTAGCTAGATAGATGCAGCATCGGTCCAATTCTGCATCTGTCCCCCTGCGCTTCTACACTGAGAACTGAGCCATCGAATACCGCTGATGGCTCGGTTCTCACAGATCCCCGAGGGGAGAGCTGCTGGCTGTCAATCAGCAGCTCTCCTCTCTGCTCCTCCATGCTCACTGGAGCACTGAGCTGTGGAGGGACGGGAATCGGCCATCTCAGGCTCTCAGCGGCTCGCTGAGACGGCTGTTGGTCCAGGCACCTGGCGGATCCCGGCTCTTAAAGTCGTGAAGACGCGGTGCCTGTCCCAACTCCTGTGACGTGAGCAGAGAGTGGACTTTAGTCCGCTCTCTGCTGAAAATGGGTCACAGGAGTGCAAAAGAAAATTGCACTCCTGTGACCCACAAGAGAAGTATGGCCAAACGAACTCAGGCCATACTTCTTCTTTAAGGTTATGCTTAGATTTAAGTCTATTTTGTTATCATTTTGGGGTTACTCCATAAATAAGAGCCGTGGCCAAAAAACTGAACTTGACCTTAAAACCTAAATTTGTGCATTTTGGTGTATTGCTGTTATTTTGTGCACCTAAACAAAATTAACATCCTTTTTTTCCCACAAATAGAGCTTTATTTTGGTGGTATTTGATCACCTCTGCATTTTTTATTTTTTGCACTATAAACAAAGAGCGACAATTTTGAAAAAAAAAACATTTTTTTTTTTTTTTACGTTTTGCTATAATACAGTTGTGCACATACGTTTACATACCCTGACAGAATGTATGATTTCTTGGCCATTTTTCAGAGAATATGAATAACACAAAAACATTTCTTTCACTCATGGTTAGTGTCTGGCTGAAGCCGTTTATTATCAATCAACTGTGTTTACACTTTTTAAATTATAGTGACAACAAAAACTACCCAAATGACCCTGATCAAAAGTTTACATGTCCTGTTGATTTTGGCCTGATAACATGCACACAAATTGACACAAAGGGGTTTGACTTACTATTAAAGGTAACCATCCTCACCTGTGATCTGTTTTCTTGTGTGTGTGTGTGTGTGTGTGTGTGTATACAGTGGGTACAGAAAGTATTCAGACCCCCTTAAATTTTTCACTCTTTGTTATTGTGCAGCCATTTGCTAAAACTATTTAAATTCAATTTTTTCCCTCATTAATGTACACACAGCACCCCATATTGACAGAAAAACACAGAATTGTTGACATTTTTGCAGATTTATTAAAAAAGAAAAACTGAAATATCACATGGTCCTAAGCATTCAGACCCTTTGCTCAGTATTTAGTAGAAGCACCCTTTTAATCTAATACAACCATGAGTCTTTTTGGGAAAGATGCAACAAGTTTTTCACACCTGGATTTGGGGATCCTCTGCCATTCCTCCTTGCAGATCCTCTCCAGTCCTGTCAGGTAGGATGGTAAATGTTGGTGGACAGCCATTTTTAGGTCTCTCCAGAGATGCTCAATTGGGTTTAAGTCAGGGCTCTGGCTGGGCCATTCAAGAACAGTTACAGAGTTGTTGTGAAGCCACTCCGTTGTTATTTTAGGTGTGTGCTTAGGGTCATTGTCTTGTTGGAAGGTAAACCTTCGGCCCAGTCTGAGGTCCTGAGTAGAGTTGAGCAAACCCGAACTGTAAAGTTTGGGTCCGTACCGAACTTTGGGGTGTCCGTGACCTGGACCCGAACCCAAACATTTGAAAAAAAGTTTGAGTTTGGGTATTTTATCCCACCTGTTGAATAGTTGCAGGGCAGCCAATCAATAAGCGTTTCACTGGTTTGCCCTTAGAAGCCATCACAGCCATGCCTAGTAATGGCATGGCTGTGATTGAAAAAACAATGGGGAAAGTGGGGAAGGGGATGGGTAGGGCACGGATCTCTAAATCTATGATTGATTGAGATCAAACCATAAACAGCTGACACACCCTGTGTGAGGTGGGGTACGATAGACTACTACAATACAGTATGTGAACCCGAGTCCTACCAACGTTGGAGGCCCCTACACTAAAATCTGTTGCAACAGCCAGTACACAGTGGGAGAACAATTAACAGAATATAAGGGAAAAACATTATTTTAACAAAGACGATAAAGGATGTACGACGACCCAATAGGGAAGGACCAAAAGTGGCCCCTATGCCTGGCAGAAAACCCCAACCCCCGATAGGGTTAGTCTAGACCGATGTATTTTAACCAGGATATCCACTTGGGGTGGAGTGTGTCCCACACAGTCGACAAA